>ML254569.1:1270-153845 GCA_005239495.1 Nicotiana undulata | reverse complement strand
TCCAAAAGCTAAAATGCCACATGTACCAAACAAACAAAATATATGATGCAAGAAATCTACAAAAAAAGCCATGAAAATTACTCCGGTAATAAGGCAAGATATCGCATGGTCCTCGACAACATTTTGGAACCTCCGTAGTTCCCGGCCAGAGTAAAAAATAAAGAAAGAGCTCCGACACCGTCTCTATGCTGTAACTGGACTATTTGAAAGTCCATCAACAATGGAACTGGCTATCCTATCCGAGATTATTAAACTGGGGACTGTCAAATTATGATTCTAGTGTTTGAGTTCTCATACCTCAAAACTCAAACACTAGGGAGATCACTTATACTTGAAGATTAGTCAATCCGACTTGACATTTTAAGAAGTGATTCAAACAATCGATTGCTTTGGGAGATAAATTTCTAAGAGTATTCCGACATTATTTACCGCAATCTCAACTCACTCAGTTGTATTGCTCATATCAAGCATAAAACACTTCAAACAGTGTTGAATGAGATCTTCAAAAATGCATATACTACTCTTACACAAAAAGGATCAAGAACTCCATGTCGAGTCAAGAATCCCACGATAACAAACGAGACTTTTATGTTCAAGTCAACATAAATGTATGCAACTATGCCATCAGAATAAAGTTCACTTTGAACAAACACATGGCTTATATTCGGTCCAGCAACGACCATTCAAGTTAAAAAGCCTTTCTTAATGGCTAATTATATTATGACTCGGATCGATTATCCCGAACATCTCAAATATTATTTCGGACATGTGTCCCTCTCTACTTGGAAGTATGTTCATATACTCCAATTTGGATTCAAATTCCAATCAGATTTAATGTCTCTTCAAGACAAATCTACTAAGATCTATATTTATTGGGATCAGTATTCCCTCAGACTCAATGTATTACCGAGATTAATACTACAGGAAATCCTACCAGGATTAATACTTCCATAGACTAAAAGTCTACTCAGATCAATCGATCCTCTTTTACGCCTGAATGAAAAGGAGACGTCCTTTTCATAGCGTTTAAATATATAAAAAGGCCTCTTTTATTTAAAAGTTAGACACCCAAGGGTGAAACATTAAGACATCGCACATGTAACGATGCATCCAAATATATATTTCAAGTCTGTAAGACTAAATATGAGCACTCAAATAAATTCATAAAGTGCCATGAAAAGTTAGTACTCGGATAAATTCCCTAAAGTACCAAATGATGATATTAGACCCGAAAGACACGAGGAAGTAACTGAATTCCCGGTCTAGGTCCCAACCCTTCTGATGAAATAAAAAGGGTTAAGTAGTCATCATCCAAAAAGTATAAACCTTCGAGTCCCGTATGTAATTTCCTTTTCAGGAAATGGACCATATGGAAGGAATACTCAAGTGCTCATACTTCAAAGCTCTAATACTTGGGGGACTATAGAAGGCAAAAAAGACTGGGAAATGCAGAACTCAAGTCAAGCCCAAGGTCTACCCAACAAATCGAAAGTTAAGAGTGAAGTCAAGAGCCAAAAACGCAAGCCTGATTCAAAAACCTATAAGGAAAACACTCGTTGATGTAAACGAATGTTCAGGTTAAAGGAAATATTTAGTCAAGGGTTGCAAGATATACCCTTGTATTTATTAAAAATTGTTGTCAATGAAAACAGTTACGGGTAAAAACCCATACCATTATAAAAACTATTACAAACAAAAAACAGTTATTCCCTTGTATTAACTCGAAAAAACTGTTACAAAAGAAAACAATTACGAAATACAAGCTTGTATCAAACCTGTTAAAAGAAAACAGTTGCAACATGAGTTTTAGACGATAATCAAACACATGTAAAATGTTGTGAAAGTTCAAACAAAAACTTTCTTCAGAAACATTCTTAAACATGTGAAAAATTCCTATCACTCTATTGCATTATTACACCATTATGAAGTTTAGACGTCTTCTTCATTAAGTGTTGATAAAAAAGGGCCCTCTTTCATAAACCGTGCCTAATACGAAAAGGTACGAGTAATCTAAAGCATTTTATAAATGCAAAACTCAGAGGTAAAATGAAAACCTCAAAAATAAAGCATGCAAAGACTTAAAGGGTGAAACAAAGACCCAAACATTAAAATAGGCAGAAAACAAAGCCGAAATTTATATCGAACTTGCCAAACATAAGGCAAACATTTGTCTTCAAACCCCGAAACAAGACAGGGGTAAACCAACCGCTTATTGACAAAACGAACATAAGCGTTGGAGTTGTCATCTGAATCTCTAAGTTCTGCACTCTTTTTTCCTTTGTCCGCTTTTTGTCCCTATTGGGTTTTTTTGGCAAGGTTTTTAATGAGGCAGAGGCAATGGAGAAAAAGATAAAATCTTCCACTTCCTGGTCATATCACAGTGAATAACCGGAAAGTGGGGGGACTATCTGTATTGGTGAAAAATAGACTCGCCATGTGGGTCTATTAAATGGCAGCACGTGTCAGCAAAGCTTGAAGAAAAGTGAAGAATGATATATAAAGATGATATGTGAAACACCCTCGGGACCTAACATACCGAGCATGTTAGCCTCGGAACTGATGATCATAAGATAGCCTGGATCAGGTGCGGGAGAATATCTCATAAATACAAATGAGGAAGGAATCAATTAATCCCGGATTATATGGGATTTATCATTATTACTCCATCAGTTACAATCAATTATGTAACATACAATAAATGCAATAAATGATTGTAACGGTCAAAACAAGGCAATCAATTGCGAGATTGACTCAACATGCAAGAGATTGACTCAGCAGACACGAGATTGACTCAACAGGCACGAGATTGACTCAACAGGTACGGGAGTGACTCATCAGCCACGGGACTGACTCATCAATTATGGAATTAACTCATCAATTATGAAATTAATTTATCAGTTACAAAATTCCAGCATTTACACAGCTGTTACAAATCTTCCAAAAATGGATAGGTTGAGTAAATGCTCATAATGGACCCATTATTCAAGGAGAATGGTTACTTAGATTTATCCCTATAAATAGACATAGTTTTATCACAATTTGGGGGATCTAACTTTCTTCTCTACAATTCTACACATTGTAATTCATGTCATCTTGCTTCCAAGTTAGCCACAGTTTGGCCCTTTAAGCTCAGTTTGGCTCAACATCCTGTCAAGGATTATTCAATAAGAATTATTTCTTCTCTGCTCTATTTTTATTATATTATCTGTCATTGAATTTATTTTCCACTTCTCTATCACGTTGTATTAACAAAAATTATATCTTTCGGATTGAATCGGTTGCTTGTGACCTGTCATACAAAATTATTGCTTTGATCTTGAAAGCTATTTTTTGGGTTAAACAAAACTAACGAACAAGAGAGTGTAAGAGAAAAAGACTATTGTATTGCTCTGATATGCGAGAGAATAAGATGGTTTACAAATTATTAGAACCCCATTTATATAGTAGAGAAATTCTACTTATGGTACAATTCTAATTACTGAAGAAAATCTCATGATTAGCTAAATAACCGCTCTTGATTTGATCTGTTCCGAGATTACGCCATGATCCTCGACCAGTCACAGATATCTCGCCTTTCCGTTATTATGCTATCTTCAGTCTTGTTTGTTGTCTATCCCGTTTGGTCTTGATCTCGACAGGTACCTCGAATCTCGAACTCGGTACTTTATCCTCTTGCCTCGATCTGGTCTACTACGGGATCGATCTTCGATCCATCTTCCTGGTCTCGGTTAATCAGTAAAATTGGGTGGGCCCGGTTTTAACCGTATACAAGTATAAACATGATTGTAAAATTTAGCAATAGAACTAGCTACAATTAATCTATGTTGTTGTTACTGTTTGCTGCTATTGCTTCTTTTTCATTTTTTGTTTTGAGTTGAGGATCTATAAGAAACAACCTCTCTATCCATACAAGGCGGGGGTAACATCTGCATACACTCTACTCTGCGTAAACTCACTTGTAAGATTACAGTGAGATTGTTGTTTTCGTGGAACTAATGATAGTAGGTGAATTAAACTATATTTTCACTCTTAATGAACCATACTTTAATGTCTTTTAAGTGCAAATAATGATAACAAAATACTCTGATTAGTATTTTATGCTTTGCAGGATATAATCTATGATGGGAGATACTTTGGAGAGTTTTGGAGTCAATTAAGGGAGTTTAAGGCCAATCGAGAAGAACCCGCGAGAAAAGAACAAGAAAAAGGCCAAGTTTGCTGGAAAAGAGCCCACCGCGACCGCGGCTGGAGCGCGGTGGGAAAGTCAGCGAGATTCAAAAAGAGTGTGATCCACCGCGGTCGCGCCGCGTTCCTGCCGCAGCCGCGGGCGAACACTGAAGAGCCAGAAAACCTGAAGGACCAAAGTGCAAAACACGGGAATAAATTGCCTAAACCTATTTAAACATTATAAACTTTCCCAAGAGACAACTAATCTTGTTTTTAGTCTCACGTAGGAGGCAAGAATCATTGTGAGAAGACAAGCAAACATTAGAGTTTTTTCTAATCTTTCTTTTATCTTTATTTTGAGAATTATGAATTTCTTTGGGTTTTTATTGTTCTTGAGCATGAGTAGCTAACTTCTTTAATCTAAGGTTTTGGTGAAACCTGTTGAGGATGAACTTATTGTGATATTAATATAGTTTTGCTTGGTTGTTAATCTCTATTTGTTCAATTACGTTCTTGTTGTAATTGATTGAAGGGCCCTCAATTAGTTGTTCCTAGTTATTATGTATCTACTTGAGAGAGAGTGCATATTTAGGTAGTTGTTTGAACAACATCACTCTCGGAGTATAGGCGAGATCCATAACCGAGGGTTTAGAGGTTGGATTAGAGATAACGATACCTCGGGTGCAATCTAAAGTAAACTGTAATGCTATTTAGCTAGCGTAACTTGAGAGAGTGTGTCTAGTAGATTATCATAATTACTTGAGAGAGATTTATGATAGCTGGAGTGTTCATGATTGATAAAGACAACTAAGTCAAAACTATAGGAAATATACAAGAAGGAATTTCATCAACGGGGGAAACCATGACCTTAGACCTTTATTACAATACACCTCATTGTTAGTTAACCTTTAGTTTATTATTTTCGTTCAGCTGTAGTAGTAAAAATACCACCAAGTGATATTCATAACTTTTGAGAAAGTTGATTATTGAGAATCTAGTAATCTAACAACAACATTTGATACGTTAGTTCCCTGTGGGATTCGACTCTGGACAAAATACCCGGATTATATTTGCAACGCCCGCTTAGTCTTTTATTAGACATAGTTGAGCATGATCAACTAACTATCCACATATTAGGAACTAGCTATGATATTTGTAACAACGGTCTACTGTGTTTCAAGGGCTGAACTTCCAGTCATTTGACATCAAGCTGCTGAGTGAATTCAGGCATATTGTAATTGAATATTCATGAATTTTATCAAACTACAGACAGCTTGGCTGGGCTTGTGTAATTGTGTTTGCTTACTATCATAAGAGCTCAAAACGAGACGAATATTAGATTAGCATCTGAGGTTAAATAGATGTAAGAACCGACCTCAAGCTGGATGTGAAGTCAAATAAGGACTAGTGACTGGGCCTTGAATCAGTGGTTAATCCAAGAACTAGTGACCGAAAAATTGAATGAATTGAAAGTCGACAGATCGGTTCATAGTCTATCAAAACTATCTCTAATTTTTTGGCGTTTTAAGGTCATAAAACTAGAATTCAAGAAATTTTTCAATTTTTCATGTGTTAATATCCATACCATCTTCATGAATTTGGGCAACGAGTTACGAATCACTTAAAATTTTGTGGGCCCATAAGAAACGAACTAATGAACAATATCATCGCTTCGCCATGACCGTTCCTCGTTCTTTTTTGTTTTAGGGCCATAAATTAAGAATTCATCACGATTTCCGATTTTTCGTGTGCTATTACCCACGACATCTTCATGAAATCGGGCGACTAGCCTCCAATCGCCTAAAATTTTGTGGGGCCATAACAAATGACCTAATGAACAATAGTCATGGCTTCGGCATGACCGTTCCTCCTTTTTAGGCATTTTAGGGCAAAAACATAAGAATTCGGGCCAACTTTCAAATTTTTGTGTGTTATAGACCACACATCTGCATGAATCCGGGATACCGGATCCGAATCGCCTATAAGTTTGTGGAGCCATAAAAATGACATAATAAACAATACTTATGACTTCGGTATGACCATTCCTCGTTTTTAGCATTTTACGGACAAAAAACTAAAATTCGGGCCGCTTTCAAAATTTTCGTGTGCAATAATAGTCCACGACATATGCATGAATCCAGGCTACCGGATCCGAATCACCTAAAATTTTGCAGGGTCATAAAAATTGACCTAACGAACAATAGTCATGGCTTCGACATGTCCATTCCTCATTTTTGGCATTTAAGGGCGAAAAAACGGAAATTCGGGCCAATTTCTAAATTTTCGTATGCTATTAAGGGTGGCAAGTGGGCCGGTCCGAGACGGTAGGACCGATATATGTGGGTCTAGGCCGATTCTTGGCTTTGAGACCGGGACCGTTTGGCCCGCCAAGGAACCGGGACCGGACCGGTCCCTTGGCGGGCCAAATGGTCCCAACGGTAATTTTAAAAAAAAAAAACTAGTCGTTTGGAAAATTTAAAAAACAACCGTTGGGATGTCAAAAATAGTTGTTGGCTATTTAGAAAATAGCATTTAATCCCTCTCAACTTTGTTTTAACCCCAAACTTTTTATAATTATATTTTTTGTTATTTTCAACTATAAATACCCCCTCTTTCTTTCATTTTTCTCACAAAATCAATATCAATCTATCACAACCTCTCTCTAATTGTTTTCTATACTTGCTACTATTGCTTAATATTGTTACAATTTGTGCAGTTGGTGAACTGAAGTATTCAAGTCTTCAACGATAATCAATTTTCAACACGTTGTTCGTCAATTCGGTAAACTCGTTCCAACTCTTAAGTCTTAATATTATAGTTTTTGTTTTTTTTATTTATTTATCTGCATGAATCCGAACTATCGGAATCGCCTAAAATTTTGCGGGGCCGTAAAAAATGACTAATTAACAATTGTCATGGCTTTGGCATGACCATTCCTCGTTTTTGGCATTTTAGAGCCAAAAAACAAGAATTCAGGGCAACTTTCAAATTTTTGTGTGTTATAGTCCATGTCATCTGGATGAACCAGACTACCGGATTCGAATCGCCTAAAATTTTGCGAGACCACAAAAAATGACCAAATGAAAAAAAGTCAGTGCTTCGACATGTCCGTTCCTCGTTTTTAAGCATTATAGGGCGATCACACTGAAATTCGAGTCGGTTTCACAATTTTCTTGTGCTATAGTCCACGCCATCTGCATGAATCCGGACTATTTGATATGAATTGCCTAAAATTTTACGGAGTCATAAAAAATGACCTAATGAATAACAGTCATGGCTTTAGCATGATCGTTCCTCTTTGTTTGGTATTTTAGAGCAAAAAAACTAGAATTCGAGATGATTTTCAAATTTAATTTGAATCGCCTAAAATTTTACGGGGCCATAAGAAATGACCCAATGAACAATAGTGATTGATTTGACATAACCTTGCCTCGTTTTTCAGAATTTTAGGGCGAAAAAATTGGTATTCGGGCCGATTTCCATTTTTTGTATAATACACGCCATCTGCATGAATCCGAACTACCGGATCTGAATCGCCTAAAATTTTACGGGGCCATAAATAATAACCTAATGAACAATAGTCAAAGCTTCGGCACAACCGTTCCTGTTTTTTTTTGTCTTTTAAGGGCCAAAAACACTGGAATTCAAGCCGATTTTCAAATTTTCGTGTGCTATAGTCCACGTCAACTACATGAATTCGGGCTACCAGATCCGAATAGCCTAAATTTTTGTGGGGCCTTAAAAAATGACTGATTAACAATAGTCATGGCTTCGGCATTACCAGTCCTCGTTTTTGGCATTTTAGAGCCAAAAACCTAGAATTTAGGACAACTTTCAATTTTTCGTGTGTTATAATCCACGCCATCTGCATGAATCCGGGCGATCGGATTCTAATCACCTAAAATGTGCGGGACGATAAAAAATGACCAAATGACCAAAAGTCATGGCTTCGACATGACCGTTTCTCGTTTTTTTAGCATTATAGAGTGAAAATACTAGAATTCTGGCCGATTTTTAAATTTTCGTGTGCTATAATCTACTCCATATGCATGAATCAGGATACCGAATCTTCATTGCCTAAAATTTTATGGAAGTGAACAATAGTCATGGCTTTAGCATGACCCATTCTCTTTGTTTGGAATTTTAGGGCAAAAAATCTGAACTCTGGACAATTTTAAATTTCGTGTAATCCACACCATCTGCATGAATCCGGACTACCGGATTCGAATCACTTAAAATTTTGCGAGGCCATTAGAAATGACCTAATGAACAGTAGTCATTGGTTCGGCATGACCGTTCTTCGTTTTTGGTTTTTTAGGATGAAAATGGTATGTGGGACGATTTTCAATTTTTGTGTGGTATAGTATACACCATCCGCATGAATCCTGGCTACCGAATCCGAATTGCCTAAAATTTTAAAGGTCCATAAAAATGACATAATGAACAATATGCCAAAGATTCGGCATGACCGTTCCTGATTTTCTAATTTTCATGTGCTACACGCCATCTTCAAGAATCCAGACTATCAAATCCTAGTCGCCTAAAATTTTATGGGGCCATAAAAAATGACCTAATGAATAATAGTTAGGTCTTAGACATGACCCATCCTCGTTTTTTGGTATTTTAGGACAGAAACACTAGAATTCAGGCAGATTTCCAAATAATTGTTTATCCACGCCATCTCCATGAATCTGGACTACCGGATCCAGATCGCCTAAAATTGTTTCGGTCCATAAAATAATATTTAAGGAATAATAGTCATCGTTTCGCCATGACCGTTACTCGTGTTTTGGTATTTTAGGGCCATAAAACTATTATTTCGCCGGATTCCGAGAATTTCATGTACTATAGCCCACACCTCCTACATGGGCCCGAGCTAACGGACCCGGATCACCTAACATTTTGCGGGATCATCCAAACCAATCTAAGGAACAATAGTCACCGCCTCGCCATGATCGTTACTCGTGTTTTACTGTTTTATTGCCATACAATTAGAATTTTTCCCGATTCCCAGATTGTCTTGTGCAATAGCTCATGCCTTCTGAATGCGCCGGTGCTTTAGGATACAGATCGCCAAAAAAAATTCCGAGCCTTCAAAAACAACGTAAGGCACAATAGTCACCGCCATACCATGATCGTTCCTCATTTTATTGTTTTTTAGGTCATAAAATTGGAATGCCGCACAATTCCTTGATTTTCGTGTGCTATAGCGCACGCCTTCCGCATGGGCCCGAGTCCCCGAACCCGTATCTCCTAAAAAATATTTCGGGCCATCAAAAATGACCTAAGGAACAATAGGCACTGCCCCGTGATGGCCGTTCCTCATTTTTGGCGTTTTAGGGCCATAAAACTGGAATTCCGGTTGATTCCCTGATTTACGTAGGTCACGCCTTCCGCATGCGCCCGGACCTAGATTGCCTAAAAAAAATTCTGCCCATCAAAAATGACCTAAGGAACATTAGTCACCGCCCGACCATGACCATGTATCGTTTTTGGGATTTTAGGGCCATAAAACTGGAATTTTGCTTGATTATCTGATTTTCGTGTGCTATAGCTCACGCCTTCTGCATGGGTAAGGCCCTCGGACCCGGATCGCCTAAAAAAATTCCTGGCCAGCAAAAATGACATAAGTAACAATAGGTAATGCCCCACGATGAGCGTTCCTCATTTTTTGGCATTTTAGAGCCATAAAAATGGAGTTCTATCCGATTCCTAAATATTCATGTGTTATTACCCACGCCTTTTGTATGGGCGTGGGACCCCGTACTCGGATCCTCTAAAAAAAATTGGGCCATCAAAAATGGCCTAAGGAACAATTGTCACTGCATGTTTACCTTGAAAATGGTAATTACAATTAAATTTGATTATGTGGTTCTAAAAATATGTGATTTATTTTAATGCTAGTTGTTAAGCAATAGGTTCTAAATGTGAGCTAAAGAAACGAGATAAGAGTGATATAAAATCGGGACAAGCAAACCAGACTGCCTTAAGTCGGGGGTTCCGAGCTGGCCGAGACAAGTACCGAGGTATAGGCTTGGGGCTAATGGTGAATGGGAAATGAAGCTATAACAGTTTTATGGGCCTCGAAGGAGGCTATTTATGATCAATGATGAATAATAAATGAAGAACAACGAACGAAACGAAGTAAATGTAAGCAATAAATCAAGGGAATCAATAATGGAGAATGTTTGAGTTAAAGAGCAGAGAATGTTCTTGTTCCTTGTATAGAATATCATGTGTACAAAAAATGATAAGGGTCCCCTTTATATAGGAGGGGGAATCCCCACATAGTACATATGCATTAATTACAAAAATACACAGCTGGTATAGCTATTTAATGTCACGGTACGGACTTGTATTATTCTTGTGGACTTGGTCAGCTCTAATCACGTGCTTTTTGGGAATTCCAGCTTGTCTACGACAGTCACCAATTTGCACTGCCCCAAGATTGGTCGTAGGCAACCATCGAGGTCGATCTTTGAACTGTATCTCGAGCCTTCTGAAGATAGGCTATAGGGTGTCGTGGTGGTCATAAATCGAACTCACCGATTTAGCCGTATACACTGCCCCACTGTGACTGTTCCTTGTTTTTTGGCGTTTTAGGGCCATAATACTGAAATTATGCCTCATTCTCATATTTTCGTTTACTATAGCCCACACCCTCTGCATGGTCCCAGGCGACCTGACCCGGATTGCCTAATTTTTTTGTACTATAAAAAATAACCTAATAAACAATCGTCACTGCCTCTACATGACCGATACTCTTTTTTTTTTGTTTTTAAGGGTCATAAAACTGGAATTTCGCCCGATTCCTAGATTTTCGTGTGATATAGTACATGCCTTCTGCATGGTCCTGGGCGAATGGACCCGGATCGCCTACAATTTTGTTGGACCACCAAAAATGCCGTAAGAAATAATAGTCACAATCTCACTATGACTGTTACTCATTTTTTGGCGTTTAGGGCCAGAAAACTAAAATTTCGCGCGATTCCGAGACTTTCGTGTGCTATAAGCCCATACCTTATACATTGGCCCGGGAGACCGGATCCAGATCATCTAAAATTTTGCCGAACCATAAAAAATGACCTAAGAAAATATAGTCACTAACTCGCCATGACTCTTACTCATATTTAGCGCTTCAAGAATATGAAACTTAAATTCCGCCTGATTCGCAGATTTTCGTGTGTTATAGCCCACGCCTTCTGCATGGGCCCGACGATCGGACCTTGATCGCCTAAAAAATTTTCGGGCAATCAGAAATGACAAAATGAATAATATTCACCGACTCCACATGACCATTATACTTTTTTTTCCTTTTAAGGGCCATAAAACTTGAATTCCGCCAGATTCCAAGATTTTCATATGCTATAGCCCATTCCTTTTGCATGGGCACGAACAAGTGGACCCGGATCGCCTAAAAAATTTCTGGACCACCAAAAACGATGTAAGGAATAATATTTACCCCCACCATGGTTGTTACTCATTTTTGGCATTTTAGGGCCAAATAATTGAAATTTTGCCCGATTCACATATTTCGTGTGCTATAAAGCCTACGCCTTCTACGTGGTCCAAGGCGACCGGACCTAGATCGCCTAAAAGTTTTTGCCGAACCACAAAAAATGACTTAAGAAAATATAGTCACCGACTCTTCATGGCCATTACTCATTTTTTGGCGTTTCAGGCCTATAAAACTTAAATTCCGTCTGATTCCCATATTATCGTATGCTATAGCTCACGCCTTCTATGTGACCCAAGAAACAAGATCTAGAAAGGGTAATGTGTTTGAGTTAAGGTGCTTCATTGGTATTGCGACGCTCTCTTGTTGGATCGACTGCTGATATTCAAAGTTGCTTGGTGACACAGAAGAATTATTGGGGTATCCCTCATGGAATGATTGAGTATCAGGGACGTGTGGTATATTCGAGCGGTGGAGTGGAGATCAGATATGGTAATTTGAGTGGTTCATGGACTTTGAGACTGAGAGTTCTAATAAACAAATTATTTTGTGATTGTGGAATGTGAGAGTGCGAGCAAAGCTAGCCAGATGTTAGTTTGTGCTATGATTCAGTCATTGTGAACCTTCAAAGAGTTATTTATCTATTGTGGGTGATCAGAGTTGATTAAGGGCTCATTGGTAGGCCTAGTCTAGATGTGTGTTTTGCACCGGGTCGGAATTGTTGACTCCGAATTGCTATTTTTGAGGGGTGTGCCATTGATTGTCATCGAGCTTATTCATTTTCTGGATGGATCTATGAGTTACCCTTCGATGTTATGAGTATTTGTTATTGTTGGTTATATGCACATATGGTGCGGTTCTATCTGCGCTTTATAGCGGAATTTGGGTGAGACGGGTAGTTTGGTGTTGCATGATTGATTGCGCATTGGATATTTTCTTTTTGGCTGGCATGGCCTTGCATAATTTACTTCTCCATAGTTATGGTGATTCACTTGTGGTACTAGACATCAAATTGCGCGTGGCTGTTGATTTTTGAGCATAGTGACTTGAGGTGTTTCATGTGGGCCAGTGTTTGGATAGGGTCGCGCATTGCAGCGAAGTTAGGTGGAGGTATGATTATTCGGGTTGGATTCGTGTGTTTTGATCTTGCGGTGTGTGATGAGTTCTTAGCATCGTGTTGTGGTGGTACTGGTAAGCTTGCGGTACAGCTCTCTCATTTGAGACCTTTTCCCATGATTTGAGTACAGTTGGACTGTTGTTTATTGGTGTGCGGGTCACACAGGTTGTGGCTTTAGATTGTACCGATGTGTCATGTTCCTAGAATTGTCGGGTTGGATGAGATGGCCATCGGGATCCGGCTTAAAAATTTACTATGATCCTTGCCGAGGGAGAGGGAGCTCCATGACTGGTTGATATGAGGAATGGTTATGACTTTCTGTGTGTTTCATTCATCATTGGCAGTATACAAAAGAGTTGGAATGAGGCTTTGGTTCGATAAGAGGTTTATTACCGATATTGGGTTGTTTGAGCAGTTGTTGTGATCAGAAGTTATCGCTACGAGTGGTCGAGTTATGTGGTATATCATGTGATTACATATGGGGATACAGATATGGATTGATACAGTTGGTTCAAACTCATTCAGTGTATAGATGTGAGATTCTGATTTTATAGATAGTTTCGGAAGTGGAAACGTGGTTCTAAGGTTTATGGGCTTGGTTGAATTGCGGAATTTCAGTTATATTGTTCTATCAGTCCTATATGGGATAGGGTGACAGGAGATCACCCCCGGGGCATGTAGGTTACACGGCTATTTTGGTGGTTTTTATCAACTCTAGGCACGTTCGAGGACGAACGTATGTTTAAGTGGGGGAGAATGTAACGACCCGGCCGGTCGTTTCACGAGATTAGCCCCGTTTCTTCTATTTCTGCTTCATTTTGTGTGGTTCAGCTCTTGTGTGTTTTTTTGGGTCAGTTCGTTCGGGTTCGGAG
The DNA here is from genome assembly GCA_005239495.1 of Nicotiana undulata. NCBI lineage: Eukaryota > Viridiplantae > Streptophyta > Magnoliopsida > Solanales > Solanaceae > Nicotiana > Nicotiana undulata. The sequence goes on along the minus strand of ML254569.1, from coordinate 140,233 downwards.
TGGTTGTAGTGAGAATTGAGACACTTAGTCTCTTAAAGTAGCCTTATAGTTGGAAAATTCAACTGGATGTTGACTTCTTGGTAAACGATCTCGGAATACAGATTTTATGGATCAGATAGCTTCGTTAGGTGATTTGGGGCTTAGGAGTGTGTTCGGAATGTAATTTTGATGTCCGGTGTAGAGTTAAGCTTGAGTTGGCGAAAGTTAGTTTTTGGCGATTTCCGGTCGGCAGTGAAAAATAGGATATCGAGGTCGGAATGGAATTTCGGAAGTTGGAGCAGGTTCGTAATGTCATTTTGAATATGTGTGCAAATTTTCAGGTCAAACGGATGTGTTTTGGATGGTTTCGGAATCCTTGGTGAAATTTAGAAATTTCAAAGTTCATAGGCTTGAATTCGATGTGATTTTGGTGTTTTGCGTTGTTTTTGGTGTTTTGAAGGCTCGACTAAGTTTGAACGAGGTTATGGGATGTGTTGGTATCTTTGGTTGATGTTCCGGGTGCCTCGGGTGAGTTCGGGTGGCTAACGGGGTGATTTTTGGCTTTTGAGCATAGCTGGTTTGCTGGTTTTTGTTGCAGGTAATTTTACTCTTCGCGATCACGTAGGCTAAGTTGGGCAGGGGTGAAATTTGCTCTATGCAATCGCAGGGGTCAGTTTGGATCGCGTGGGTCTGTGAAGTTGTTCTACCGCGAACACATGGCCAGGGCCGCGATCGCGTAGAGGAGAGTGGGCTGGTGAAGAGTTGAAGGCTTTGGTTAGTACGGTCGCGTGGGGAGAGACGCGATCGCGTGAGTGGGGAAGGCAGAGCTTCGTGATCGTGTGAGCCATTCCGAGATCACGTAGGGTAAGTGAGAGGTAGTGGGTCTTTGTGCTTCGCGATCGCATGGCCTTGTCCGCGATCGCGATTAAGGAAATTGACCTGGGCAGATTCTTTTAAGGTTCATATCGAGGGTTTAGTCTATTTTTGCAAAAACCCATTGGAGAGCTTGGGAGAAGGTGGAAATTAAAGAGATTTTCAGTAGAGTTCTTGATGTAAGTGTTCTTCAATCATATTTGAGTTAATATCATGATTTAGCCTATATTTTTATCATGTAAATAGAGGAATTAGAGTGGAAATTGGGGGGAAATGGGAGGAAAATTTGGGAATTTCTTTTGATGATTTGAATGGGAAATTGAGGCCGGATTTTGGTAAATTTGATATGGGTAGACTCGTGAGGGAATGAGGATTATAGTTTTGCGATTTTTATCGAATTCCAAAACATGGGCCCGGGGGCCCGGTTTGGCCAATTTCGGGAATTTTGCCTAATTTTGATAGTTTTCGAATGGATTTCGTCTCCCTAGCATATTTTGATATTATTAATCTGATTTTGATAGGCTCGGAGCATTTGGGAGCCGATTCGAGGGGCGAGAGTATCGCGGAGTAGCTTTTCGAGTTGGTTTGAGGTAAGTAATGACTTTAAATCTTGTCCTGAGGGTATGAAACCCCGGACTTAGCATCTTCTCACTGTTTTGGAGTGACGCACACGCTGAATGACGAGTGTTTGGAGTGCACCGATGGGGGATTTGAACTTGGTTCTTCCCGAGGCAACTATTGAGTTGCGTAATTGCTTTTAAATCACATGATAAATCGTATGTTTATACTATTGCTATATTTGGGTTGTAAGCCATGTTTGGGGCCTTGTGCCGATCTGTTTAGACCCATTGGGGGCTACTTTCTGAATTTCCCTCATTGTGTTGATTATGTTTTACACGCAGTCATACCGTGTTAAACTGTTTTCGAAACTCAGACTTGTTTACATTGTTTTGTGATATAAATACTATTTTGGGTCGAGTACCCCGTTTTACTGATAGCCTGAGTGGCTTTTGAGATATTTCTGACTGAGTGAGGCCGAGGGTCTGATTGTGAGGATATGATATTGGATCGGGCTGCACGCCGCAGCATGTTTCTAACTGAGTGAGGCCGAGGGCAGGATAGCATATTGGATCGGGCTGCACGCCGCAACATGTTTATGATAGGCCAAGTGCCTGAGAGTGATTTGATGCCATGATTTGGCTTGATTTTAGCGCTTGGTCTGTAGGAGCCCCTCTGGAGTCTGTACACCCCCAGTGAGCGCAGGTACCTACTGAGTGCGAGTGCCGAGTGACGAGTGATTGGGAGGTATGAGTGACGGTGAGGTTTCCGAGGAGCTGATACTGAGTGATTGGAAGGCATGCGGAGTGACTGTTTCCGAGTGATGATTTGCCCGATGGACTATTTATGATACTTATTTTTCCTGAGTAACCATTTATGATTCATTTCATTTTTATACTCAGATTTCTTGGGCATTGTTTCTTAAATCATTGGAAATCATATTTTGCAAAGAATTTTTACTGGAATCTGCTTTCAAAGCGTAGTGACCAAAAATATACACTGTTGGGACTAAAGATTTTACTTATTGTGATTCGATGATTTGCTCCTATGTGTTTTATAATGTTCAGACTTGATTTATTTTCATTACTACTGAGTTGGCGTACTCATTAATACTCCCTGCACCACTGTGTGCAGATACATGTGTCGGTTCAGGGCGTTAGCTTCTTTCCTCTATTTGTTGAGCCGGTGTTGGGATTTCGAGGTAGATGTTCATCGTCCGCAGCTTCTCTCTTTCCCTTTCTTGTTTTTGGTTTTACTTCCTCGTTTCGAGACTTGATGTATTATGACAGTAGAGTTTATTTTGTACTACTCATAGATGCTCATGACAGTGTCTAGAGTCACAATTCACAAAATACTAAAGAATACTAAAGTAATTGGCTGAAAAAGATATATATGTCTGTTTTGAACTAAGTAAAACAGTAAATGAATATATGGGAGAAGACTCCAGGAATCTGCGGATGCCAGCAGATCTGCCTCGTGTCTCCGTGCGAATGCCCAACTACTACTCGAAACTCAACTCTGGCTGGAACCTACATCTGCACAAAAAGTGCAGAGTTCAGTATCAGTACAACCGACCCCATGTACTGGTAAGTGCCGAGCCTAACCTCGACGAAGTAGTGACGAGGCTACGGCGAGGCATTTATAATATAACCTGTAAGAAGTGTACAGTAAAGCAAGAAGGGAATACTAAACTAAATAAACAGTAACTTGTAGAAATCAATAAAATAACTTAGCTAACTTTTCTTGATCTCAACTATAACCAATCCTTACAAAATTTCCAAAATTTCACTTAAAATAACAGTAAGAGTCGAATATGAATGACAACATAAAATAGTGAGTATTCCAGTCTTTATTTTATAACCAGCAAAACATAAATATTCTCCCTTATTGCTCCTTGTTGCGGCGTACAATTTGATCCCACCTGTCCAACCTTATTGCTCCTCCCTATATATATCACCCTTATTTCTCCTATTGCGGTGTGCAATCCGATCCCACCTGTCCACCCTTATTACTCCTTGTTGCGGCGTGAAAACCGCTCCCACCAGACAATCACATTTCATCATTTATAATAAAGGTTTCAACAATTAAATCAATGTTTTTCACCATATTTATGTCTCCACAAATGTAAACAGAACTTTGTTCAATCAAGAACTTCACCAAATATTACTACACAGCAAAACCAACCGAAATGTGTTATAAAGCACCGAAAACCAGCTCAATCATTTATGTGCCACAATGAAGCCAAGGAACAATTAATACTTTCAATTAAGAGAGAGAATATCTAACAAACAAGTAAACATGGAAGCATCTATAATCATAAAATAGTTAAGACAAATACAATAAATTGGAAAGGGGGAAGGGATCATGCTAAACAGATAATTTGGTTGTGCATAGATACTCGTCACCTCACCTATAAACCACACACATGAGATTTTACATAGCATTCACATCGGGGATTCTTATTCCCTCAAGTCAAGGTTAGACCAAATACTTACCTCAATTCACAGGCCACTCACTGCTCAAGCACAACTTTTCCTTTAGAATTGGCCTTCAACTCACTCGAATCTAATCATAATTATTTCAATGTTATTAATTAGTGCTAAAGGAACTAACTTTAATGCAAAACTATAATTTTTTTCCTAAGTTTTCCTATCAAAGGACAAAAATCGACCTCGGGCCCGCTTGGTCTAAACTCGAGGTTTGGACCAAAACTCGTTTACCCATTCTCCCCTGAGCCCGGATATACAATTGATTTTGGAATTCGACCTCAATTCGAGGGCTAAATTCCCAAATTTCGAAATTCCTAGGTTCTATAAAAAAAATCCAACTTTTACCATGAAAACTCTAGATTCTAGGTTGAAATCTTGTTAAAAGTTGTTAAGGATTGAAAGGAATTAGTTAGGAATCACTTACCTATGATTTGGAGAAGCTTGAGTCTTTGATAAATCGCCTATGGAGGTTTAGGGTTTGAGAGAATTGAAAAATGGGTGAAAATCCCGTCTAAAATCTCACTTAACAGGTTGCAGTTATTGCAAATGCGTCGCAATTACGACTGAAGTGTAGCATTTGCGACTTCTGGGCCCTTCGCAAATTCGAAGTGTGGTTAACATTTGCGAACATGGGCTTCCCAGGCCTGTTTCTCATTTGCGACCAAATGTGTCGCATTTCCCAGGTCTAACATCCTCGCAAATGCGATGTCTGATCTCGCATTTACGAGATCAGAGACCTGTGCAAGACACCAGATACACCAGCTATGATTTCTAAGTACTAAACACTCCGTGGCCTCTCCGAAACTCACCTGAGCCCTCGGGGCTCCAAACCAAACATGCACGCAAGTCTAATAATATCATACGGACTTGCTCGTGCGATCAAATCATCAAAATAACATCAAAAACTATGAATTTAACATCAAACTCATGATTTTCCTCAAGAACACTTCAATTTCACTATTTCTCAACTGCACGTACGAATCACGTCAAATCTACTCCGATTGTCACAAAAATTCACAGATAGTACTTAAATATCATAACAAACCTGTACCGGGATCCGGAACTAAAATGCGGGTCTGATACCAACGAGTTCAGACACTAATTCATTTCATTATTTCCTCTAAAATTCAGTATAATAATTTTATTCAAAAATTAATTTCTAAAGCTAGGGACATCGGAATTAAATTCCGGGCATACGCCCAAGTCCCATATTTTACTACGGACCTCCTGGGACCGTCGGAACACGGATACGGGTCCGTTTGCTCAAAATGTTGACCAAAGTCAACTAAAACCAAAATTTAAATTCCAAAATTATCATTTCTCATATTTTCACATAAAAGCTTTCCGGTTTCACACCCGGACTGCGCAGGTAAATCGAGGTAAATAAAATTTATCTTTTTAAGGCTAATGAGCCTGGAATAGAGTCTTAATTCATAAGATGACCATTTGGGTCATCACAATCTCCACCTCTAAAACGAACGTTCGTCCTCGAACGGGCATAGAAAATTACCTGAACTGGCCCTAACAAGGATTATGAAATGCATTTCTTAAGGAAGGTGGAAAGAATTGATTCTCTCTCATGAGGAGTTCCAGCACGGTGTAGAGCTTAAAGAAAACACCAACCTCGCTACCTACCGTAGCTACACTGGCCCGACCATAGGCAAACAAGTAGGGACAACTACTATGCATGTCCGACTCGGACTCCCAAGTAGCTGCCTTGACGAGCTGACCTTTCCACTGCACTCGAATTGAAGGATAACTCTTTGACCTCAACTGACGAATCTGCCAGTCTAAAATTACTACCGGCTCCTCCTCATAAATCAAATCTTTGTCCAATTGGACAGAGCTGAAATCTAACACGTGGGACGACTCACCATGATATTTCCGGCGCATAGACATATGAAACACCGGATGAACTGAGGATAACCTTGGAGGCAACGCAAGTCTATAAGCTACCTCCCTCACTCTCTCGAGAATCTATAAAGGTCCGATATACCTAGGGATCAACTTGCCCTTCTTCCCAAACCTCATAACACCCTTCATGGGCGATACCCGAAGTATACCCTTTCTCCAACCATGAATGCCACATCACGAACCTTACTGTCGGCATAACTCTTTTGTCTGGACTGAGCTGCACGAAGTCGATCCTATATAACCTTGACCTTATCTTAGGGCCTCTTGAACTAAGTCTGTACCCAATAACCGAGCCTCTCCCGGCTCAAACCATCCAACTGGCGATCTGCACCGTCTACCATATAATGCCTCATAAGGAGCCATCTGAATGCTCGACTGGTAGCTATTATTGTAGGCAAACTCCGCTAACGACAAGAACAGATCCAAAGAACCTCCAAAATCAATAATACAAGCGCGAAGCATATCCTCCAAGATCTAAATAGTACGTTCGGACTGCCCGTCCGTCTAAGGATGGAATATTGTGCTCAACTCAACCCGTGTACCCAACTCACGCTGAACTGCCCTCCAAAAGTGCAAGGTAAACTGTGTACCCCGATAAGAAATGATAGAAACGGGAACACCATGAAGGAGCACAATCTCTCGAATATATATATGAATATATATATATATATATATATATATATATATATATATCTGCCAATCGTTCCGAAGTATAAGTACTTGCCACTGGAATGAAATGTGCTGATTTAGTCAGCCTATCCACAATAACACAAACGGCGTCGAACTTCCTCTAAGTTCGTGGGAGTCCAACAATGAAGTCCATAGTGATACGCTCCCACTTCCACTCAGGAATCTCTATCTGATGAAGCAAACCACCGGGTCTCTAATGCTCATATTTCACCTGTTGGCAATTCAAACAACGAGCCACATAAGCAACAATGTACGTTGAATAGAATACTTAGAACTGTGAGCCTCTTCAAGGATTAACTCACGAACCCCATCAACATTAGGCACACATATACGACCCTGCATCCTCAAAATATCGTCATCTCCAATTATAACCTTCTTGGCACCACCGTGTCGAACTGTGTCCCTAAGGACCATCAAATACGGGTCATCATCACGTCGATCTCTGATACACTCAAATAAGGAAGACCGAGCGACTGTACAAGCTAAAACACGGTTGGGCGAAATTTCCAACCTCACGAACTGATTAGCCAATGTCTGAATGTCTGAAGCTAATGGTCTCTCACCGACTGGGATGAATGAAAGGCTGCCCATACTCACTGTCTTTCTACTCAATGCATCGGCTACCACGTTGGCCTTCCCTGGATGATACAATATAGTGACGTCATAATCCTTCAATAACTCTAACCATCTCCTATATATCAAATTAAGATCCTTTTGCTTGAACAAGTACTGGAGACTGCGATGATCCATGTAAACCTCACACGACACACCATAAACATAGTTGCCTCCATATTTTCAATGTGTGAATAATGCTGCCAACTCTAAGTCACGGACAGGGTAATTCTTCTCATGGACTTTCAACTGCCGAGGCGCATATGCAATCACCCCGGCCTCCTGTATCAATACCGCTCCAAGCCCAACACAGGAAGCATCGCAATATACCGTAAAAGATCCTGAACCTAATAGTAACACCAACACCGGTGCTGAAGTGAAGGATGTCTTGAGCTTCTGAAAGCTCGCCTCACACTCGTCCGACCATTTGAATGGGGTACCTTTTTGAGTCAATTTATTCATTGGGGATGCTATAGATGAAAACCCCTCCACAAAACGATGGTAGTAACCCGCCAAACCCAAGAAGCTCCTGATTTTCATGGCTGAAGTAGGTCTAGGCCAGTTCTTGACTGCCTCTATATTCTTAGGATCTACCTGAATACCCTCTGTTGATACGATGTGACCTAAGAAAGTTACTGAATCCAACCAGAACTCACACTTTGAAAATTTTGCATACAACTGATTATCCCTCAAAGTCTGGAGCGCTATTCGGAGGTGTTGCTCATGCTCCTCCCAACTTCGGGAGTATATTAGAATATCATCAATGAACACTATTACAAAGGAATCCAGATGAGGCTTGAAAACCTGATTCATCAAGTCCATAAAGGCTGCTGGGGCATTAGTCAAGCCAAAAGACATCACCAGAAATTGGTAGTGCCCATACCTTGTCCGAAATGCTGTCTTAGGAACATCAGACGCTCTAATCTTCAACTGATGGTAGCCCGATCTCAGATCAATTTTAGAAAACACCCTGGCACCCTGAAGCTGATCAAATAAATCATCGATTCTCAGCAATGGATATTTATTCTGTACGGTGACTTTATTCAATTGCCGGTAATCTATACACATCCTCACAGATCCATCATTCTTCTTCACGAACAAAATCGGTGCATCCCAGGGCGAGACGCTAGGTCTAATGAAGCCTTTATCAAGCAAGTCTTGCAACTGCTCTTTCAGTTCTTTCAATTCTGGTGGGGCCATCTGGTATAGAGAAATAGAAATGGGATGAGTGTCAGGAGCCACATCAATGAAAAAATCAATATCCCTGTCGGGTGGCATCCCCGGCAGGTCTGCAGGAAACACCTCTGGAAACTCACGAACAATAGGCACTGAATCTATCAAAGAGACTTCAGCATTAGAATTATGAATATGAGCCAAATAAGCCAAACATCCCTTCTCAATCATGTGACGAGCCTTGAAATAAGAAATCACTCTGCTGGGAGAATGACCAAGAGTCCATTTCCATTCTAATTGAGGCAACCCTGGCAAGGCTAAGGTAACTGTCTTGGTGTGACAGTCCAAGATGGCATAATAAGGTAACATCCAATCCATGCCCAATATGACATAAAAATCGACCATGTCAAGAAGCAAAAGGTCTACACTAGTTTCAAGACCCTCAATAATGAACATACACGAATGATACACACGATCTATCACAATAGCATCCCCCACCGGCGTAGACACATAAACATGGACACTCAAGGAATCACGGGGTACAACCAAATACGAGGCAATATATGATGACACATAAGAATAAGTTGACCCCAGATCAAACAAAACTGAAGCATATCTATTGCAAACTGAAATGGTACCTGTGATAATGGCATCGAAGGATTCCACCTTAGGTCTGGCTGGAAATGCATATAATCGAGGTTGGGCCCCGCCACCCTAAACCACGTCTCTGGGAGGACGTCTGATAGGCGGACCTCCACTTCTAGCGTCCTGACCTCCACCTCTAACAATCTGTCCCCTACCTCTGGCTACCTGACCCGTACCCCTGGCTGGCTGGGTAGGTGGTGTTGTAGCTGGTGCTATAACTATGGCATGAGAACCCTGGTACTGAAGCTGATTACCTGAATATCTCGGACAAGCTCTCTAAATATGCCCATATTCACCACACTCAAAACATCCCTCCTGATATAGAGGTCGACCCTGACGAGCCGGTTGACCACGATAATAACTCTGCATAGGAGGTGCTCGAATAGGAGTTGATGGTGCATTGTAGACTGGTTGAGTAGAAGGAGGCATATAAGAACCACGACCACCTGGAGTACCATGAGATGCCTAAAGTGCTGAATGATATGGCCTGGAAGAATGGCCTCTTCTTAAAGAAACCCCGCCTCCAGATGAGGCATCGCTGAATCCACCGGAATGGCGAGGTCTCTTGTCTGACCCCTGACCTCCCATCCCGAGAACCGTCTCAACTCTCCTGGTCACATTGGCCGCATCCTGAAAGGAAATCCTGCTCCCTGTCTCCTTAGCCATCTACAACCTGATGGGCTGGGCAAGGCCCTCAATAAATCTCCTGACCCCCCCCCCCCTCTCTCTCTCTCTTTGTGGGTAACAAAAGAATAGCCTGTCGAGCTAGATCCACAAAGCGATTCTTATACTGGGTAACAGTCAGCCTGCCCTGCTGAAGACGCTCAAACTGACGACAATTCTCCTCCCTGGTAGTAATAGGCAAAAACTTCTCCAAAAAGAGGTGAGAAAATTGATCCCAAGTCAGAGCAGGTGACCCAACTGGTCTAGTCAGCAAATAATCCCTCCACCATTTCTTGGCGGAACCAGTCATCTGAAAAACAACGAAGTCGACCCTATTGGTCTCCAAAATACCCATGTTCCGAAGAACCTCCTGACACCTATCAAGATATTTCTGAGGGTCCTCTGAAGTGGCACCACTGAAGTGATCATGGAAAAGCATAATGAACCTCTCCAGTCTCCAAAGCATCTGAGGACATAGTTGCTCCATCAACAAGAAGTGTTGCAGCAACTGGATGAACTACCCCAACTGGATTGGCTGCTGGGGTCTGAATCTGGGGAGTAGCAATCTGCTCAAGATTGTGGGTATCAGGAGTCTGGACCCCTCCTCTAGCCTGAGATATGGATGCTGCCACGGGGAATTTGCCAGTTTGGGCTACACTCTCCATAATGCCCACTAATCGGACCAAAGCGTCCTGAAGCACCGGGGTAGCAATAAACCCCTCGAGGACCTGAGTTGGTCATGCTGGAACGGTATGAGATGGAGCCCCCTCATCAATCTTTATCTGGGGCTCCACAGCTAGGGCTGCTATTTGAGCAATGGGCTGAGTCCTTCCCCTGCCTCGGCCTCTGACATGGCCTCGGCCTCTGCCCCTAGTAGGAGCTACTGTTGCTGGAGGACCTGACTGTTGGTCAGCGGAAGATGAAGCATGTGTCCTCGCCATTTGCGAGAGAATAGAAGAATTCAATCAGTATTATAGATAACAAGAATCACACGATAGAGTACATATCGAAATTGAGTTTGTTCCTAACTTCATAGCCTCTGAGAGATAAGTACAGACATCTCTGTATCGATCCTTCAGACTCTATTAAGCTTGTTCGTGAATTGTGAGACCTAGGCAACCTAGTGCTCTGATACCAACTCGTCACAACCCAAATTCCCAATCCTCGGGATCCTGATGGCGCCTAACACCACACTCGCTAGGCAAGCCAATGCTAGAGGGATTCAATATTTAAAATAATTAAAATATAATATTAGGTCTACATTTATCAAATAAACGAATGCTGAATAGTGTGAGCCATAATAAAACGAAACTCGAAGCTAATTATAATATCTAGATATCCAAGGTCTGGAGTCACAAGTCACGAACTACTAAAGAATACTACAAGTAATCGGCTGAAAGAAGATATATATGTCTATTTTGAACTAAGTAAAACAGTAAATGAATATATGGGAGAAGACTCCAGGAATCTGCGGACGCAACAAGATCTACCTCATGTCTCCGTGCGAATACCCAGCTACTACCCGAAACTCAACTCTGGCCGGAACCTGGATCTGCACAAGAAGTGCAGAGTGCAGTATCAATACAACCAACACCATGTACTGGTAAGTTTCGAGCTTAACCTCAGCGAAGTAGTGACGAGGCTATGCCAGGGGATTTATAATATAACATGTAAGCAGTATATAATAAAGCAAGAAGGGAATACTAAACTAAATAAACAGTAACTTGCAGCAATTAATAAAATAACTCAGCTAACTTTTCCTGATCTCAGCTATAACCAATCCTTACGAAAATTTCCAAAATTTCACTTAAAATAACAGTAAGAGCCGAATATAAATGAAAACAATAAAATAGTGAGTATTCCAGTCTTTATTTTATAACTAGTAAAACATAAATATTCTACCTTATTGCTCCTTGTTGCGGCATGCAACTCGATCCTACCTGTCCACGCTTATTGCTCCTCCATATATATATATATATATATATATATATACATATCACCTTATTTCTCCTGTTGCGACGTGCAACCCGATCCCACCTGTCCACCCTTATTACTCCTTGTTGCGGCGTGCAACCCGCTCCTACCAAACAATCACATTTCATCATTTATAATAAAGGTTTCACAAATTAAATCAAAGTCGTTCACCATATTTATGTCTCCACAAATGTAAACAGAACGATGTACAATCAAGAACTTCACCAAATATTACTACACAGTGAAACCAACCGAAATGTATTATAAAGCACCGACAACTAGCTCAATCATTTATGTGCCACAATGAAGCCAAGGAACAATTAATACTTTCAATTAAGAGAGAGAATGTCTAACAAACAAGTAAACATGGAAGCATCTATAATCATGAAACAATTAAGACAAACATAATAAACTGGAAAGGGGAAAGGGATCATGCTAAACAGATAATTTTGTGGTGCATAGATACTTGTCACCTCACCTATACACCACACACATGCGATTTCACATAACATTTACATCGGGGATTCCTGTTCCCTCAAGTCAAGGTTAGACCAAACACTTACCTCAATTCGCAGGCCACTCACTGCTCAAGCACAACTTTTCCTTTAGAATTGGCCTTCAACTCACTCGAATATAATCATAATTAGTTCAATGTTATTAATTAGTGCTAAAGGAACTAACTTTAGTGCAAGACTATGTTTTTTCCCCTAAGTTTTCCTATCAAAAGACAAAAATCGATCCCGGGCCCGCTTGGTCTAAACTCGAGGTTCTGACCAAAACTCGTTTACCCATTCTCCCCCGAGCCCGTATATACAATTGGTTTTCGGATCCGACCTCAATTCTAGTGCTAAATTCCCAAATTTCGAAATTTCTATGTTCTACCCAAAAATCCCAACTTTTATCATGAAAACTCTAGATTCTAGGTTGAAATCTTGTTAAAAGTTGTTAAGGATTGAAAGGAATTAGTTAGGAATCACTTATCTATGATTTTGAGAAGCTTGAGTCTTTGGTAAATCGCCTAGGGAGGTTTAGGGTTTGAGAGAATTGAAAAATTGGTGAAAATCCCATCTAAAATCCCACTTAACAGGCTGCGGTTATCGCAAATGCGTCGCATTTGCGACTTCTGGGCCCTTCGCAAATTCGAAGGGTGGTTCGCATTTGCGAACATGGGCTTCCCAGGCCTGTTTCGCATTTGCAACCACATGTGTCGCATTTCCAAGGTCTAACATCCTTGCAAATGTGAAGCCTGATCTCGCATTTGCGAGATCAGAGACCTGTGCAAGACACCAGATACACCAACGATGATTTCTAAGTACTAAGCACTCTATGGCCTCTCTGAAACTCACCCGAGGCCTCGAGGCTCCAAACCAAACATGCACGCAAGTTTAAAAACATCATACGGACTTGCTCTTGTGATCAAATCATCAAAATAACATCAAAAACTATGAATTTAACCTCAAACTCATGATTTTCCTCAAGAACACTTCAATTTCACCATTTCTCAATCGCACGTCCGAATCACATCAAATCTACTCTGATTCTCACCAAAGTTCATAGATAATACTTAAATATCATAACAAACCTATACCTGGCTATATGGAACCAAAATATGGGCACGATACCAACGAGTTCAAACACTAATTCATTTCATTATTTCCTCTAAAATTCAGTATAACAATTTTCAAAAATTGATTTCTAAAGCTAGGGACCTCGGAATTCAATTTCGGGCATACGCCCAAGTCCCATAATTTACTGCGGACCTCCCGGGACCGTCGGAACACGGATTCGGGTCCGTTTGCTCAAAATGTTGACCAAATTCAACTAAAACTAAATTTTAAATTCCAAAATTATTATTTCTCATATTTTCACATAAATGCTTTCCGGTTTCACGCCGGACTGCGCACGCAAAATCGAGGTAAATAAAATTTATCTTTTTATGGATAATGATCATGGAATGGAGTCTTAATTCATAAGATGACCGTTTGGGTCATCACAAATAGTAACCGAAACGCCATGACCGTTATTCATTTTTTGGCGTCTTAGGGCCATAAACTAAAATTCTGCCTGATTCCCAAATTTTCATGTGCTATAGCACATTCTTCTGCATGGTCCCGAGAAACCGGACCTGGATCGCCAAAAGTTTTGCTAGACCATCAAAATTGAACTTAGGAACAATAGTCATTACCTCGCGATGACGTTACTCGTTTTTTGTCGTTTTAGGGCCATAAAATTTGAATTTTGTTCGATTCCTAGATTTTTGTGTGTTATAGCCCACGTCCTCTGCATTTGCCCTGTCAACCAGACTCGGATCGCCTAAAATTTTGACGCACCATAAAAAATAACCTAAGGAACAATAGTCACTGCCTCGACATAATCATTATTATTTTTGGCATTTTAGGGCCATAAAACTGCATTTCCGCCCGATTCCCATACTTTCGTGTGTTATAGCCCACACCTTCTGCATAAGCTTGGGTGACTGACCCGGATCGCCTAAAATTTTATCGTACAATCAAAAAAGAGCTAAAGAATAATAGTCACTGCTTCTCCATGATCGTTACTCATTATTTGTCGTTTTAGAGCCATAAAATCATAGTTTCTCCCGATTCTCAAATTTCGTATGTTGTAACTCACGCCTTCTACATGTGCCCGACAACTGGACCCCGATCGCCTAAAATTCTGTTGGACCATCAAAAAGACCTAAGGAACAATAGTCATTTCCTCGTTGTGACCGTTAGTCATTTTTTGGCATTTAGGATCATAAAACTAAAATTCCCCTCGATTCCTAGATTTTCGTATGTTACAGCATAAACCTTTTGTATGGGCCCAAGAGACTGGACCCGATCGCCTAAAATTATGCAGCATCATCGAAAATGACCTAAAGAACAATAGTTACCGCCTCTCCATTATCATTACACGTTTTTTGACGTTTTAGGGCCATAAAATTAAATTTTGCCAGATTCTCTGATTTCGTGTGATATAGCACATGCCTTCTGCATGAATCCGGACGACCAGACCTGGATCGCGTAAAAAATTTCCGGACTATAAAAACGACCTAAGGAAACATAGTAATCGACTCACAATGATCGTTATTCATTTTTGGCGTCTTAGGGCCATAAAATTGGAACTCCATCGGATTCCCAAATTTTCGTATGCTATAACCCACGCCTTCTGCATGGGATCGAGTAACCGGATCTGGATCGCCTAAAACTTTTTTGGACCATCAAAAATGTCCTTAGGAACAATAGTCATTGTCTCTTCATAGCCGTTACTCGTTTTTTGTTGCTTAAGGTCCATAAAACTTAAATTTTATTCGATCCCCAGATTTTCGTGTGCTATAGCCCACGCCTTCTACATGGGCTTGATCAACCGGACTCAGATCGCCTAAAATTTTGTCGTACCATCAAAAAAGACCTAAGGAACTATAGTCATGCCTCACCATGACCATTATTCATTATTTGGCATTTTAGGGCTATAAAATTGGAATTCTGCCCGATTCTTAGACTTTCATGTGCTATAGTCCACGCCTTCTGCATCGGCTCGAACAACTAGACCAAGATCGCCTAAAATATTGTCGGAACATAAAAAATGATCTAAGGAACTATAGTTACCGCCTCTCCATGGACGTTACTCATTTTTTGGCATTTTAGGGACATAAAATCGGAATTCCACTTGATTCTTAGATTGCCGTGTGCTATATAGCCCACACCTTCTGCATAGGCCAGTACGACCATACCCTGATCGCCTAAAATTTTGTCGGCCCAACAAAAATGAACTAAGGAAGAATAATCACTAGCTTGCCGTGACCATTACTCATTTTTTGGCATTTTAGGGCCATAAAACCGGAATTCGTCCGATTACTAGATTTTCGTGTATTATAGCCAAAGTCTTTTGCGCTGTCCTGGGAGACAAGACCCGGATCGCCTAAAATTTTGCTGGACCATCAAAAATTACCTAAGTAACAATAGTAACCGCCTCTTCATGATCATTACTCTTTTTTGGTGTTTTAGGGTCATAAAACTGAAATTTCGCCCTATTCTCATATTTTTATGTGCTATTGCCCACGCCCTCTACATGAGCTCGGGCGACCGCACCCGGATCGCCCAAATTTTTTCCTGACCATGAAAATCAATCTAAGGAACAATAGTCACTACCTATCCATGACCTTTACTTTTTCTTGGCGTTTTAGGGCCATAAAATTTGAATTTCGCCTGATTCCTAGATTTTCATGTGACTATACATGGGCTGGAGCGACCAAACTTGGAACGCCTTTATTCGGACCATAAAAAATGTGCTAAGATACAATAGTCACCATCTTTTCATAAACGTTACTCATTTTTAGCGTTTTAGGGCCATAAAACTGGAATTTTGCCCGGTTCCTATATTTTCGTGTGATATAACACACGCCTTCTGTAAAGGCCTGGGCTACCAGACACGGATCGCCTAAAATTTTTCTTGGCCATCAAAAATGTCCTAAGGAACAATAGTTACTGCCTCGCCATGACCGTTACTCATTTTTTTGCATTTTAGGCAATAAAAGTTGAATTCTGCCTGATTCCTATAACTATTTTAGCGCCATAAAACTGGAATTTCTACCTGGTTCTCAGTTTTTCGTGTGCTATATCATACGCCTTCTGCATGGGCCCAAGGGACCAGACACGTATCGCCTATAATTTTGTCGGACCATAAAAATGAGCTAAGGAACAATAGTAACCATTTCGTCATGACCGTTACTCGTTTTTTGGCAATTTAGGGCGTAAAACTTGAATTTCGCCTGATTCCTAGATTTTTGTATGTTATGGCTTACGCCCTTAGCATGGGCCCAGACCAGCGGACACAGATCACCTAAAATTTTGCCAGACCATAAAAATGACCTAAGGAACAATAGTTACCACCTCGCCATAATCGTTACTCATTTTTTAGCATTTTATGGCCATAAAACTGAAATTCTATACGATTCCTTGGTTTTCGTGCGGCCCAGTCCTTCTGCATAGGCTCGGGCTACCAGACATAGATCAACTAAAAAACTTTTGGACCATCAAAAGAAACCTAAGGAACAATAGTCACCGTCTTGCCATGACGGTTACTCGTGTTTTAATGATATGATGCATCAATAATGAATAAGAGAGAATGAGGTAAAAATGTGTAGATAGAACTGTGAATGAGTGAAAAATAATAATTTAGCAGATAATTCCACAAGTATACGACCTTTGTGGGTCCCAACAGTGTAAACATATGATTTAAACATGATTCATAAATCAATTTCTCTAATACGTGGAAAAATGTACGAATATCAACAAATTTTTCAGCTACACAGTTCCATAGAATTGACCAAGTCACAATTCCTACGGTGCACGCCCACACGCCCGTCATCTAGCATGTGCCTCACCTTACTTACCTCAAATTGTGTAATTTCTTATTCTACTATGCCTTTGCCTCGTGAATTGGCCTCCAGACGCCTCGAATCTAGCCACAAATAATTCCATTCAGTAAATAAAAATTATACGAATTAATTTCATATGAAAATACAATTTTTCCATAAAAATCTGAAATTTCACCCAAAAATCACCCGTGGGGCCCACGTCTCGGAACCCGAAAAAAGGTTACAAAATCTAAAATCACATTCAACCACGAGTCTACCCATACCAATTTTACCTAATTCTGACATCAACTCGACCCTCAAATCTTCAAATTAAACCAAGAGGATTTTCTAAATCTTCCGACTTAATTCACTAATTAAATGTCATAAACAACTATGGATTCGGGTAATTTAACCAATATTGAGTTAGAAACACTTACCCCATTATTTTCTTTGAAAATATCCCAAAAATCGCCTCTTTCCCGGCTCCAAATCGGTAAAAATGGAAAATGGGACGAAAGAACTTAAACTATATGCCCAGTCATTTTCTCTACGCGATCGCGGACAACCACACGCGATCGCGAAGCAAAAAATTCCACTGCCCAGATTTAACCCTACGCGATCGTGGATTACTTCACGCGATAGCGAAGCACAAAGTCCTCAGCTCTACGCAATCGCAACACACGCGATCGCATCGAGCAAACGCATGGTCCAGTTTCCTCTCCAATTCCCCTATGTGAACGTGTCATTTCCCACGCATTCGCATAGCACAACCTGGCCAAACCTACGCGATCGCGGATTCCTTCACGCGATCACATAGCACAAAATCTCATTGCCCCAACTTAGCCTACGCGATCGCGAACATTCTCATGCAATCGCGTAGAAGGAAACCAGTGAAAGAAAACCAGCATCTTCAGCTAGAATGCCAAGTCCAAAATTGAATTGTTAGTCGTCTGAAACTCACCCGAGACCCCCGAGACCTCAATCAAATATGCCAACAAGTCCTAAAGTATGATACAAACTTAACTGAAACCTCAAATCACATCCAACAACGCTAAAACCTCGAATCATACCCCAATTCAAGCCTAATGAAACTTAAGAACTTCTAACTTCTACATTCAACGCTGAAACCTATCATATCACGTCTGAATGACCTCAAATTTTGCACACTAGTCATAAATGACATAACAGACCTATTCCAATTTCCAGAATCGGGTTCTGATTTCGATATCAAATAGTCAACCCCTCGGCCAAATTTCCAAAAAATGCAACTTCCGCCATTTCAAGCCTAATTCAACTACGGACATCCAAATATTTTTCTGGACACGCTCCTAAGTCAAAAATCACCATACAGAGCTATTGGAATCATCAAAATTTAATTTCGGGGTCGTTTTCACATAAGTCAACATCTGGTTACCCTTTTCAACTTAAGTTTTCAATTATAAGATTAAGTGTATCAATTTACTCTGAAATCCTTTCGGACCCGAAACAACTAACCTAGTAAGTCATAAAACAACAATTGTAAAGCATAAATCAATCAGTAAATGGGGCGAACGGGGTTATAATACTCAAAACGACCGGCCGGTTTGTTACACCAGGCGACAGGACCCGGATCACCTAAAATTTTGTCAGAACATCAAAAACGACCTAAGAAACAATAGTCACCGCTTCTCCATGACTGCTACTCGTTCTTTGGCATTTTAGAGCCATAAGACTGGAATTCTGCCCGATTTCTAAATTTTCGTCTGCTATAGCTCATGCCCTATGCATGGGGCCTGGCGACCTGACCCGGATCGCCTAAAATTTTATCGGACAATCAAAAACAACCTAAGGAATGATATTCACCGCATAAGCATGACCATTACTTATTTCTTTTGCGTTTTAGGTCATTTGGCCCTAAAATACTGAAAAATGAGAAACAGTCATGCTGAAGTCATGACTATGTTCATTAGGTCATTTTTTATGATCACACAAAATTTTAGGCGATTCGAACCCAATAGCCCGAATTCATGCTGATGGAGTGGTCTATAACACAAAAAATCTAGAAATCGACCAGAATTTAAGTTTTTTTGCCCTAAAATGCCAAAAATGAGGAACGGTCATGCTGAAGCCATGAGTATTGTTTATTAGGTCATTTTGGATGGCCCCGAAAAATTTAGGTGATTCGGATTCGGTAACCCAGATTCATATAAATGGCGTGGATTATGCACACGAAAATTTGGAAATTAGCTTGAATTCTAGTTTTTTTGCCCTAAATGCCAAAAAATAAGGAATGGTCATGCCGAAGCCTTGACTATTGTTCATTAGATTATTTTTCATGGCCACGCAAATTTTTAGGCGATTCAGATCCGGTAGCCCGGATTCATGCAGATGGC
The DNA here is from genome assembly GCA_005239495.1 of Nicotiana undulata. Taxonomy (NCBI): domain Eukaryota; kingdom Viridiplantae; phylum Streptophyta; class Magnoliopsida; order Solanales; family Solanaceae; genus Nicotiana; species Nicotiana undulata. Next base: position 120,932 of record ML254569.1, on the reverse strand, counting down.
ATGGGTTAAAGCATACAAAAATTTGGAAGTCGGCTTGAATTCCATAATTTTGGCCCTAAAATGCCAAAAAATGAGGAACAGTCACGCGAAAGGCATGACTATTGTTCATTAGGCCATTTTTGATAGCCCCATAAAATTGTAGGAAATTCGGATTTGGTAGCACGGTTCATGCAGATAGCGTGGACTATAGCACACAAAAATTATAAAATCGGCCTGAATTTCAGTTTTTTGGCCCTAAATGCCAAAAATGAGGAACGGTCATGCCGAATCCATGACTATTGTCTGTTAGTTCATTTTTATGGCCCCATAAATTATTAGGCGATACGGATACGATAGCCCGAATTCGTGTAAATAGAGTGGTCTATAGCAGACGAAAAATTTAGAAATTGCCCTGAATTCTAGTTTTTTGCCCTAAAATGCCATAAAACGAGGAACGGTCATAATATAGCCGTGACTATTATTCATTAGGTCATTTTTTGTGGCCCCGTATACTTTTAGGTGATTCGGATTCGGTAGTCGAAATTCATGCAGATGGAGTGGACTATAACATACACAAATTTGAAAATTGGCCCGAATTACCGTATTTTGGCCCTAAAATATCAAAAAACGAGGAACGGTTATGCCTAAGCCATGACAATTGTTCATTAGGTCATTTTTTATAGCCCCGAAATTTTTTAGGTGATTCGGATTCGGTAGCCCAGATGTGGACTATAGCACATGAAAATTTAGAAATTGGCTTGAATTCCAATTTTTTTGCGCTAAAATGCCAAAAACGAGGAACGACCATGCCAAAACCATGACTATTGTTCGTTAGATCATTTGTTATGGCCCCGCTAAATTTTAGGCGATTCGGACCAGGTAGGCCAGATTCATGCAGATGGCATAGGCTCACGAAATTTAGAAATCGACCCGAATTCTAATTTTTTGGCCCTAAAATATCAAAATACGAGGAACGGTCATGCCGAAGCCATGACTATTTTTCTTTAGGTTATTTTTTGTTGCCCCGTAAAATTTTAGGCGATTCGGACTTAACAACTCGAATTCATGCAGATGTTGTGGATTATAGCACACGAAAATTTGAAAATCGACCCGAATTTCAACCTTTTGGCTCTAAAATACCAAACACGAGGAACGGTCATGCCGAAGCCATGGCTATTGTTCATTAAGTTTTTTTATGGTCTCGCAAAGTTTTATTTTATTCGGATTCGATAACCTAGATTCATGCAAATGGTGTGGACTATTATAGCCTATGAAAAATTTAAAAATCAGTCTGAATTCCTTTTATTTGCCCTAAAATGCCTAAAAGGAGAAATGGTCATGTCGAAGCCATGACTATTGTTCATTAGGTCATTTGGCCTGCATAATTTTAGGCGATTTTGATCCGATATCCTGGATTCATGCAGATGGCACACAAAAAAATTGGAAATTAGCCTGAATTTCAGTTTTTTGCCCTAAAATACCAAAAAAGAGGAACGATCATGCCGAAGCCATGACTATTGTTCAGTAGCTCATTTTTATGACCCTGCAAAATTTTCGGTGATTCGAATCCGGTAGCCTGAATTCATACAGTTGGCGTGGACTATCACACGAAAATTTGGAAATTAGCCCGAATTCCAATTTTTTTAACCTAAATTGCCAAAAAACAAGGAACAGCCATGTCGGAGCCATGACTATTGTTCATTAGGTCAGTTTTTATGACCCCATATAATTTAGGCGATTAAAATCCGCAGTCTGAATTCATGCAGTTGGCATGGATTATAGCACAGAAAATTTGAAAATCGACCCGATTCTAGTTTTTTGACCTTAAAATGCCAAAAAGAGGAACGGTCATGTCGAATCATGACTATTGTTCATTATGTTATTTTTTATGGCCTCGCAAAATATGGGCGAGTTGCATTCGGTAGCCCAAATTCATGCAGATGGCGTGGACTATGCACACGAAAAATTTGAAAATCGACCCTTATTCCAATTTTTTGGCCCTAAAATGCCAAATAAATAAGAAACGATCGTGTTGAAGTCATGACTATCATTTATTAGATCATTTTTTTATGGCACTTAAATTTTAGCACACGAAATATTTAACTTTCTCAATCATTGATGTCACAATGGCCAAATCATAGACAAAAAGGGAGGTTTGAATTGGTCAGCCAATATAATGGACTTTTCTCTGTTTCTAGATTCACAGCGTTACGCAAGGAATGCATCGTGCTAATGTCGTAAGAGAGAGAGGTTTGATTCGTATTTATTCCACATGTACAAATACCCATCGTATTTATTCGTATATAATACCTTTTATATATATATCAAAATTTACTAGCTCGATTAATCCATTTTTATGTTATTCCATAACTAAAAATTTGGTGATATCAAGGTATTATTATATACAAAATACCTACATAGTTAAAATGAATATTGTACTATTTTAAGATACTTTATAAAAATATTAAAAATTTCCAAAAAATTGTGGAGCTTCTCGCCTTCGGATAGAATAACTGTGCCTTATGCCGTCACCTCTTAAGATATAAGTATAATTTCAATCTCTAGGAAATTTATTTTATGTGAATTTAAATTTATAATGTTACGACTCAAATTGGGAATAGACTTCTTCGAATATTTACTTTATACTTTAATTCCCCTTAGTGAAAATTTTAGCTCGAATATCCTATCACAAAGTATATGACTCTGTTTGAGATGAGTGGAAGAGAACTAATACGTCCTGTTGGTTTGAATTGGTCAGCACTCAACATTTGGACTTTCTTATTTGACTAACGACCATTCCACGTAGAAAAACTCGTTTTTAGCAGTCAACTCTCTCATTTTTTTCCACATGCCTTTTTGTTCATTTCTCATTAATTTTACACTATAAATCCTTCCCTTTTAAATTCAAATGTTTCTATCTTCTTGTTTTCATTACAAAAACACTCTTAAAAAACCAACATCTCATGCACTCTAAGTAGGTTTCTTTTACCATATTCCAACATTGTGTTCGATCGTTTTCCCCGAGTAATTTGCTTGTCAATGACATTCCACTCATAAGTAGGTTCACATCGTGTCTAAATTCCCCTGTAACCCTTCAAGTTCGAGTACACTTACTAAGAAACTCAACACGCTACGTCAGTAGAAAGAGTTAAGCTACTAAGCTAAGCTGTTGTTACAAAACTTGGGGTCGTGTCCGCCTTTTTACGCTACATAATAGCTCCCCTTTTTCTTTTCCAATTCCTTCTTTTTAAAATGGATTGTGCTTTCAACTGGGAATACAATACACTTATCAATGAGCTAACTCAAGGTATTGAACACACAAAGCAACTTAGAGCTTACTTGAGTTCAATGGCTTCTACTTCTGAAAATCAAGAATTGCTTCTGCAGAAGATTCTTTCTTCTATCGAGCAATCTCTGTTAATTCTCAAATGCAGTGGATCAACTGTCCAATCTCCACAGCCTGTGGTACAAACATGTGGTGCAATCGAATCTTCGGTTTCAGTTGATGGAAGTCCTAGGAGTGAGGACAAGAAAAGGAGTTTCACAGATCATCAGGAGCTCATAAATGTTTCAAAGAAGAGGTAGATTAAATTCCGTTTGAAAAAAATGACATCTTTCTATATTTAGTAACTCTATAACATAACACTTAACTTTCTCTACGAACATGCTCTTATAGCCATAGAAATGTAACTAGAGGTGAAGTCTTGAAGCTGGGTTCGAAATTCTAGTCCGTAATTTAAATATATTCAATGGATTTTTTAAATAAATACATGGTTTTGACCGAAGATACTGAGATCGGCGGGACCCGCAACCGTAAAGGCTAGCTCTGTCCCTGGAAATGTCAAGACATGTTTAAATTTGACAAGTTTTAAGGGTACTTTGGATAAGTGCTCAAAAGTTTCTTTCTTTTTTAAAAATCCGTGTGTGTCCAGTCAAGGTGGGTTGCTCTGATGGTAAGCACCCTCCACTTCCAGCCAAGAGGTTGTGAGCTCGAGTCATCCCAAGAGCAATGTGGGGAGTTCTTGGAGGGAAGGATGCCGAGGGTCTATTGGAAACGGCCTCTCTACCCTAGGGTAGGGGTAAAGTCTGCGTAACACTACCCTCCCCAGACCCCACTTGTGGGATTATACTGGGTTGTTGTTGTTGTCGTGTGTGTCCGGTCAATCACTGTCATATAAAATGAAACGGCGAATAGATCAACTTAACCTGGTTCTTGATGTATGTTGCAGAAAATCACAGCCTACATGGACTGAACAAGTCAAAGTCAGTGCAGAGACTGGATTTGAAGGTCCTACTGATGATGGATTTAGCTGGAGAAAGTATGGTCAGAAAGACATTCTTGGAGCTAAATATCCTAGGTAATAATATCAAAAATTCTTATCCTCTTTTGGTCATGCTTTATTAGTACAGACGCGGATCTGACCTTCTGACACCGGGTTCAACTGAACCCATAACTTTCGACACAGAGCATACATTTATGTGTAAAAATCCACTTAGATTGCAACAAATCGTTAATATGAACCCATAATTTTAAAACTATAATGGGCTCGATGTTAAGAACCTTAAAGGTGGAACTCATAGAGTTTAAATCTCGGATATAAAAAGAAAAAAAAAATTAAATCTCGGATCCTCCTCTGAGTACATAAAGGGCAGCCCGGTGCACTAAGCTCCCGCTATGCGCGGGGTCCGGGAAAGAGCCGGACCACAAGGGTCTATCGTATGCAGTCTTACCCTACATTTCTGTAAGAGGGTGTTTCCACGGCTCGAACCCGTGACCTCCTGGTCACATGGCAACAACTTTACCAGTTACGCCAATAGTATACTTTTCTAGGAATTCTCGGAAACAGAGACCAATGTTCTGATACCAAGTTTACATATGTTTCGCAGAAGTTACTACAGATGCACATATCGTCACATGCAAAATTGTTGGACGACGAAACAAGTGCAAAGGTCAGATGATGATCCTACTGTATTTGAGATCACATACAAGGGTTCCCATACTTGTCACCAAGCTACTAATTCTGCACTACAACCGAAATCACCAGAAAACCAAGAATTCAAGAAACAAGCGAACAATCAAACAGGGCAATATTCGAATCAAGTGCTGATGAATTTGAGAGCAAACCTGAGAGTCGATACTAATGATTTGGACAAGAATGAGACAGCAGCATGTTCTTTCTCCTTTCCTCCAACATTCTCTGGTTTGACAGACGAAAACCAACATTTCCAGATTTCCCATGTTGATGAAAATCTGATGATCGGTGGCGGCTATTCACTGTCTTTTGTCTCTCCAACAACCCCTGAATCAAACTACTTCTCAATCTCCAGCAGCTGTCAGATGAATGGTTTTGGAATGGTTCATAACATGCACCATTCAGAATCAGACCTCACTGATATATTCTCAGCCAACACTTCCTCAACAAGCTCTCCAATTGTGGGCGGCGAGTTTTCACTAGACCATTTTGAGCTAGATCCAAATTTCCCATTTGATAACCCCAGATTTTTCTCATGAAACACAAGCTAATGCACTTGAAAAGAACAATAAAGATGAACAGTGTGGATGTGATCGCCAGAATACTTTGTAAAAGTCGATGATCCCTCCTTTAATAATTAGTATAGACATGCTTTGTAAAACTTAGCAACAAAACTAGACACTGAATAGAAACTAGCTATTATTTGTATCTGACATCAAGCTGCTGAGTGAAATTCAAGCATATTCTTTCAAAAGGCTATTGAACATTCATGAATCTATCAAACTACAGGAAGCTAAGTTGGATTCACCTTTGCTTACAATCATAAGTAGAACGAGAACAATTGGGGAAACCACAAAATCAGAACAACTAACATAGTGTAGGTATAAGTAAAACTATTACTCCCTTCGTCCCAATTTATGTGACACTCCTTCATTTTTAGTCAGTCCCAAAAAGAAAGACGCCTTCTCATATCTAATAACAATTTAACATTAAAATGCCCATTTTACTCCCACACAAATATCTATGGCTCGTTTTAGACCACAAGTTTCAAAAGTCTTCTTTTCTTTATTAAACTCTGTGACCAGTCAAACAATGTCGCATAAACTGGGATGGAAGGAGTATTATTTTAGCCTTTCAACAAGAGCACAGCATTTACATGAAATTTGTCGGAGCATTGTATTTCAACAGGTCATCAAGAGAACCAAACCATAAATTCCAACAGATTAAATAAGAAAAATACAATAGTTTAAGAATGACTAGAACCATCACCAAAAACATGAGAACCGGAGAAGATGGTGATTATCTGAGTTCTTCAATGTCTGTGTTATGCCGTCGATTTTATGCAATCTTTCTCTGTTGATGCATCAAGATGGGATCCTTGCAACTATGCTTGTGGTAAGATACAATCTTGACCGGGGTCCGAAGCAGCACGTCAATAACAGCAACTACCTACTGAAAACAGATGGGCAAAGAAAAAACAGACATTTTTCTTTGAACCAATAATATATACTGATGCATACAAACAACAAAGGATGATACGTACATGTCAACTAGAAAGATGAATTCTTTTCCTCTTTAATTCGAGAGGCATCACTGGTTTTGCCTTCTTCAGGATTCCCGGCTTTTCTAATAGCTTCTCTTAGACCCAACACAATAAATAAGTTGGTTAAGGTGAGCAGTGACTCAGCTCCTCCGTGCAACCAATCCACGTTCGATAGAGAAGTTCCATAATGCACTTTCGCTGTCACAAAGTTTGATCAATTAGAATCACAAGTTTAAGTACGGTTTGTACAATTAAATAGAATCTTTGCTGAGAGAGGAAGTTACCATAAATTCCTGCTGGAACTGCACGAACGAGGTGAAAAAGAAGGAACCACAAGGTCAGTACAAATAAAATGGAGTTACAATGATATTGCTAGCATAGAGAAGTAAATTTTTGGAAGAATACGAGGTAAATATGTAAAAACATCAAGAGAGAGATATGAGGGACAAAATTTACACACTACTTTCGACCTATTGAAGGCAATTATGAAAGATTTCCAACTATAGTTAAAGCGTCTACAACAACAACAACAACAACCCAGTATATTCCCACAAGTGGAGTCTGGGGAGGGTAGTATGTACGCAAACCTTACCTCTACCCTGGGGTAGAGAGGCTGTTTCCAACAAACCCTCGGCATCCTTCCCTCCAAGAACTCCCCATCTTGCTCTTGGGGTGACTCGAACTCACAACCTCTTGGTTGGAAGTGGAGGGTGCTTACCATCAGAGCAACCCACCTTGTCAATAGTTAAAGCGTCCTGAAATGTGTAATACCAGTCATTAACGACAAACTACTCAAGCACAAAGAACAAACTACCTACAAAGGGAAACTATTTCAATGATTGCTCTCGTCGGATTTGAACCTAGTAGAATAATTAAATCCAGACATATCCTCTGGAAAGGCAGAGAAGGCATCTGCATTCATACTTGATGCCTTTAAAACTCCGAACCACCCTACGTGCACATAAAGAATATTCTTTGAAACTAACATACAAGAAAAAATAAGAGATGAAACAATGGTTAGAATTATAACTTTATACTACTATTTAGCTGTAAAAGAAAATGACAACAACGACAAATAAGATTGACGTGAAAGCTTTTCTCCCTTGAGATATTGTAAAGACACGAGTTTTCTGGTTGAATATGGCAAATTTGAGAGTAAGAACTAGTTTTAGGTAAGAAGTACCAAAGCGCACCGAAAGAACCTACCGATTCTTGCCGGTCATAACAAGAAGAACAGGTTAGCCTTTGTTTGCCCCATTGGCGAAGTCATAAGTTGTGATGAATCTGTGTCGCTACTATAAAGTGGTTTCCCTAGTTCAATAGAGAAAAGAGAGAAGAGCATGCCGATTTCCTTCACTATGTTATTAAGCTTAATCTCTCTCTCATAATGAGAGTTTAGGCTAAGCCTTAAAAAAACCAGTTTTCAACAAAAACTATTCCGTAACAACTCAACCTACGAGCTGATATGCCTCCAAGACCTCTAACATCCGATTATTTCAGTTATTCCTAGCAGAAGGTAAAATCATTATTACTCTATAGAACTTCCCCTTCAATTTGACAGCTAATTATTTTCTTCTGTGCTGCCACATTAACCAAATTACACATGGTGATTAACTATTCGTTCCTTCATCGCCAGCTCCTTTGATTCGCAAGAGAGCAGTAACAACAACTGTTAAGACAACTTAATCGAACCAATTGCAGCAAATTCTAAATTCTGTCTCACAGTGATTCATAATCAATAAAATATCAATTAACATATCCAACTATTCTCTATCTGCTTAATGACCCCAAAATATAACTGAGGGTAAAATTAAGATATTTAGTGGTAAATTTCAAAGGGGAGCCTTAGAGCAACAGTAAAGTTGTCTACATTTGATCTACAGGTCACGGGTTCAAGCCGTGGAAATAGCCACTAATGCTTGCATTAGGGTCATTTGACCTACAGGTCACGGGTTCGAGCCGTGGAAACAACCACTAATGCTTGCATTAGGGTCATTTGACCTGTAGGTCACGGGTTCGAGCGGTGGAAACAGCCACTACTGCTTGGATTAGGGTCATTTGACCTACAGGTCACGGGTTCGAGCCGCGGAAACAGCCACTAATGCTTGCATCAGGGTCATTTGACCTACAGGTTACGGGTTCGAGCCGTGAAAACAGCCACTAATGCTTGCATTAGGGTCATTTGACCTACAGGTCACGGGTTCGAGCGGTGAAAACAGTCACTAATGCTTGCATTAGGGTCATTTGACCTACAGGTCACGGGTTCGAGCCGCGGAAACAGCCACTAATGCTTGCATCAGGGTCATTTGACCTACAGGTTACGGGTTCGAGCCGTGAAAACAGCCACTAATGCTTGCATTAGGGTCATTTGACCTACAGGTCACGGGTTCGAGCCGTGGAAACAACCACTAATACTTGCATTAGGTTAGGCTGTCTTTATCATACCCCTAGGGATGCGGCCATTTCCCCTATCCTGCATGAATATGGGAAACTTTATGCATCGGGTTGTCTTTATTTAGTGGTAAATTTCAACATTTTCCCTAAATACAAGGATGTTACTAATCATCAATAAAAAAAACAATCAAATTATGATGAATAATCTAAACAACATAACAAGAAAAACAGCATGTAAAAAAATCAAAATAAGGATGTTACTCACTAGTGGCTCCAACAAAAGCAAGCAAGAAATAGAACCCAAAAAGTGTAAGTTTAGGGGCAGTCTTGGATTTTGTAATGAAGTACAAAAAACCAATATAAGGGAAAAGTGAAAAAGCAAAAAGCTGTGAAGCTATGCTTTGTGAATCAACATTTGGTGCCCATGGATCAACTGGTAAAAATCCACATTTCACATTTCTTGTTCTTTTTTTACTGTCAAGTCTTTTACTTTTACCACAGTAATAATTGAGTTGTTTGGTAGTATTTCTCAAATTGGGACATGTTTGTAAACAGTGGAAAAATGGAGAAGAAGAAGAAGCTAGTGTTATAGGGTTCTTCCAAACAGGGTGTAAGCAGTTTAACATTTTGCAGAAATGGCCTTTTTTTTTGTAGGATGAAAGGAGAAATGAAGGCTCAACCGTAAGTAGGAGATAGAGTGAGGATGATTTATGAACCGGTTCGTAGTTGGGCCTAATTTACTTAATTTAAGGAATCTTTCCCCAAATAGCCGACTAGATTCACTATTTACTTTCTAGCCCGTTGACATAGATTATACACGGTTGTACACATATTATAGATCGACTAATCATAAGTTATACATCAATCGGCTATTTTAGTAGAAGCGATTAGATAGATGGCTAGTTTGAATAATTCTCCTTAATTTAAAGATGGCTCATTAACCTTTTTATTTAGAAGAATTAACCCAAATAGCCGCTCATCCAACCGCTTAAACTAAAAGTAGCCGGCGGAAGTATAATATATGCATAATTTGTATATTATATATACAATTATACATAATCAATGTATAATCTATGTATAGGCCTAGAAAAGTAAACATTGAATATAAATGGCTATTTGTGTAAAGATCCCTTTTCTTAGTGGTTAACCTTGAACATTTAGCAAAATGGCATAATTGACACCTAAACTTGTACCAAATTTTAAAGCCGACTATAACCACGTAATATAAGATAATTTTAATTATTTTTTTCAACGTAATAATTATATCGAGCTTTAAACACATTGATCCTTTTATTAGTTGGTATTAATAACATGAAAACCAACAAAAAGAGAGAAAATAATTGAGAACTCGTAATATTTCTGAGAAGTTTATGAATTTAATATCACCAAAATATTTTCTTTCTCTCTTTCTCCAATTCTGCAAATGTTGATACGAAGAATTTATGATGAAAAATAAGGAATTAGTGGCTTTATATAAGTATCGGCAAACTTCTTCTTCTAAATGAAAATCACATAATAAATAGTTGATAATTGAACTTAATCAACAAAAATAATGTGGTTTGTTTTGTGTTATATCTTTTGGCAAATGAGGAAAGATTTAATACACAAATTTTGTTGGTTTTGAAGTCTTAATTAAATTAATTGCTCAAAAATATATATTAAAAAAATAAATAAATGACTATTTTATTCCGTATGAAATTTATTTTTTAAAGGTAAAAAAATCGAAAAACTTTTAATATAGTATAGCTATAAATATAGATATAGATATAGATATAAATAGATTAAAGTCCTCAATTTAAGGTAAAGGTGTTTGTTTATTTAGAGTTCTAAGACCATCCATTATTATACTACCGAAACAAGAAGAGAAAGAAAAACCCAAATATACAGGAAATATTATATATAAACCAAATATTATACATTAAATCTGAAATGTAAGGTTTGTGTAGTTGCTTACAACTCTAAGAGCCCGTTTGGATTGGCTTAAAAAAAGTGACTTTTCAGCAGAAATAATTTTTAAGTCAAAAAGCAATAAGTTGGGATTGCCCAACTTCTTGCTTTTGGCTTGAAGTATTTTTTGGCTTAATTTGGTGTTTGCTTAACATATAAGTGCTTTTAAGTTAGGGTGCTTTTAAGCCAAAACAAGCTAAAAGTCATAAGTTGGCCACCTCTAACTTATTGCTTTTTAGCTTAACAACTTTTTTCGTTTGACCAAATAAATTACTTTACTATCCCTTAAATTATTTTATAAACCCCAAAATACCCTTCTCTCGGTAGAACCCTATAACTACAGACCCTTTTCTTTTTCCGTCTCTCTTATGAGACGACTCTAATTTATTGTATATTTCGAAAACAAATGTAATGCTTTTTAAAATACTTTATAAAATAATTTCTATTTATTAAAACTAATCTTATCAAAACAATCTAACATAAAGTTTATTAATGGGATCTCTGGTAGTAGGCCCAAGCCCCGGAAGACAAGTGAGTCTTGTCACACCTCCTTTTTACTACTCCGAAAGGGTATGAAGGAGTTTTTTTCAATTTAAGTGACACTCGAAACAGGATTATTTTATTTAAAATTCAGGGTCGTCACTTGAGATAGTTTATGGTGTCCCAAGTCACCGGTTTAAATCCCGAATCGAGGAAAAATTGACTATGTTTTATAGTCCGCAAACACAAAAATCCGGGTAAGGAATTCTGTTAACCCGAGAAAAGGTGTTAGGCATTCCCGGGTTCCGTGGTTTTAGCACGGTCGCTCAACTATTATTATTGGCCTATTTGTCTGATTTTAAAACATCATTTGAAACCTACGTGCATTTATTCCTTTTAAACCGCTCTTGATAATCTAATTGTTATACAACTAATTATTTGATCACACATTGTGAATCATGTCACGAGAATCGTACCCACGATCCACAACGTGTTTATTTTATTAAACTTAAATTGTGTCCGGGTCACATAAATATACCCCCGGATTTTAGTAGTTAAGCGTCACAACCACGTCACGGGAACCGTACCCGTAGTTATGATAATTATCTAATTAATGTGTCTAGAAAGTTTAAGGCATTTTCCATACTAATTTTTTGTATTCACGCGAGGGCCATAGATTATAGAATTTTATTTGTGTATGACGCACCTCAAATTATTCTTAAAGCGAACTAAAGACGCTCCTACTTTAATCTAATTCGAAATTAGGTATCACAACCACGTCACGGGAACCGTACTCGTGGTTATAATAATTTAATATTTATTAATTGCTCCTAAAAAAAAGACTACAAGTTGATTTCCTTTGAGATTAATTGAGAAGCCGTGAGTTATGGAATTATTCATGAAGGAAGAAGTTAAAAATTAGTTAGAAGAGAACTAGCAAGGTCATCGATATAACTGAGTTGTTGGAAAACATTTGACAGATTCTTCTTGTATTCTATTATATTTAATTGCATTGGGGCTAAGAAAAAACTCTTAAAATCTTCTGCAGAGCCCCTGTGGAATCCAAAATGGAAGCAACCAAACGTAGAAAATTAAGAAAGAGGTCCATAACTTATACATAATTAAAAATGGCACACTTATCTACCGTGACCAAGAAAGATTATGGACCATCTATCTCTTTTATACGGGCAGATTTCGACAAATGGAAGGCTAGGATCAATAGCCTATGATCCTAAGGCTCCCATTAATCTTCAATCCGCCCCAAGAGAAACAAAACATGACAAAAAACGGTTCTCTGACAAGAGTTTGTTATGCTACGTGGCAAAAGGAGAGAGGAGGAAGCACGTAGTGAGTCTTTCTGAGCCAATTGAAGCGGCGGCAGACTGGTGGGGGAAGGGGGCGCCGTTTTTTTTGGTCTTAGGTTTAGGGTTGGGATGTTATAATTGAGTTTTTATCTGTTGGGGGAGGGGGGGGGATTATTAGGGACCCTTGGATAAATATGGATGGAGGGCTAAGATTAAAGGAAAAATGGGGCGGGTCGGGGCAAACGGGTAACGGGGCGGGTCTGGGTCAGAAGTCAAGGGTGTTGGGCTGGGTGGATTTTGGGGTATTTGGGCCAATCTTAACCTTTTGCCCAGTTTTGAATTAAGACCAAGTAAAGCTTCTCTTTTTTCAATTGTTTTTCTCTTCCTTTTTCTTTAATTAATTAAAAATCTAAATTAAATTAATTTACAAAATTAAGCTAATTATCTACTATAATATTTACAAAAAATTAATTACCACTAGATTAAAAGAAGACATTACTAATCTAAAATTAAAAAGTAAAAAATACAAAAGTGAGTCAATTTTGTGATTTTCATCTTGAAATAAAATAACTAATTTACTAATTAATCCTAAAAATATGAAAACAAAACTCAATGCAATGCAACAATTCAATGCAAGGTATTTTTGAAAAAAATTCATGATTTTTAACAAAAGTAAATATGCACAAAAATGCAAACAATTAACACAAAATCCTACATAATTGCAAATAATTGGAAAAAAATTATTTTCTTTAATTTGTAGGAGTATTTCATATAGGGAAAAAATCACGTGCTCACAAGTCTTAATAACATAAGCGAGAATGTCGAGGTCTTGTCAAAGCCTCTCCAATCATTGAATCATTGTTCAACGCTTTCTCTCGCATGCCTCTGTTGTCAATGGGAGCAGCAAAAGATCGAACCCCGCCTTTTTAGAAAAAGGTGGCTTAACTAACGAAAGAAAGATGGAACCAGATACAATCTTAAAACAAAGTGCTTTAGCTTTTATATAATACAATACAAGGAAAGGAAAAAGGTCTCTTAGAGGTACCACAAATAATGGACTTACTAGTTCTTTTTCTATCTATGAAGTAGGACGAGTGTCCTACCTAATTCAATGCTAGGTAACCAAGTTAGTATCCTAGCGGAGCTCTTGAAGGGGGAACTGCTTTACTTTTAGCTTTTTCCTGGGGCATAGAAGGAGTTGATCCTGGTCGAGGTAAATGGATTTAGGTATGCATATCCTTTGTAAAGTGTATTCCTTCCTTGGCAGTACGAAAAGTATGTATCTATAAGGAAGTCTCGGGGCTCCCAAGTACACGATTGTTTAGGTGTGTGCTAAAAGCGCTTCCTTTAATGTCAGCCTGTATCTGAACCCTCTTTCCATATCTCGGAGAAGGTATGCAAGCAAGTCATCTGTGCTAATAAGTTCCTGCCTTTTTTTTATTGGTAAGACATGGGGCAATAAGCCCGCTTTCACAAACTCCCGTCTTTCTCGATCGAACGCTTAATCGTCCATTCTCATTCGTAGTACGGGGCTTCGCTGACAGAGTGCTATACATCGTCTAGCCTTCGTCAACTTTCAACAGTCTTCTGCTTACGCCGCTAAATAAGCCTTCAAACCAATCAAGAGTGAGGCGGACTAGCGACCGACTGGCAACCAATAAAGAATCAGAGTGACCAGCAAGCGACATGAGCGAAGGAAAAGCCTCGTCTAGCAACAAAGAGACGAGTGACCGCAAGCTAGCAACAACGAAAGAATGAGCGACAATTATTGAGACATAACTTAACTTGTGTTTGAATTAATTTAAAATTTAAAATATTGCATAACAAGCTCATTTTTCACGTAACACTTTTAAGGGTATTTCATTCATCTTAACAGAAAAAGAACTTTTCAGCACTTTTTACTAAACACATCAGCTGCTTATTTTCAGCTCTAGCTATTTTATCCAAACACGTAACTGCTTAATTATAAAGTCATCTCCAACACTTAAAAAGTGCTTTTAAGTACTTACTGCTTTAAAGCTACTTAAATTCAGCTAACCCAAATGGGCTCTTATTTTAAGCATTTTTTAATTTTGCCAACAAAAAACTAAAAAAAGCTTAAAAACTGATTTGACCATCTTAAAAGCCAATCCAAACACCCTCTAATTATGGTTAAGGTCCGAAAAAACTCTTCTAAACTCAAAGAGTAGCAAACGAAGTTGGAAGTATCACATTTATAATAGAACTTTGTATATGGAAATTCAATTAACCATTGCCCAATAAAAGTATATCATTTTGAATTTAAGTTGATTTCGAATTACATTTATTATAGAACTTTTGATACGGAAATTCCATCTAAAGAATGATTTTTTAATTTAAGTTCTAATATTAATTTAATTACGATTTTGTCCAATAAGAAATGTATTTTAAAAGGATAAAAAAGGTGAACGATATTTCGCTAAGGGCCTTCGTGCTTTTAATATAGTATATAGATAAATATAGATATAGATAGATTTTCGTATTGATTTAGGCAATATTAGTCATAGACTTTGTTGAGCCAAAAAAAAAAAAAAATACTTTAGTTCCAAGGCAGAGCGACAGATCCCCCAACATCGTTTTTTGTGTTCTCAAAGTCGTGGATCCTTGCAATTGTTCTCCTCTTTGGTCACCCTATTTCTGATACGGATCCCCTTGCAAATTTTGATTTTGATTTTATTCAATGGTGTCCTTACCATTATGTTTTATCGAATTACATAAAAAATATTATTTTATTGAAGTTTTGAATCCACTTAAAGTTTCTTTTTGCATCCCTTGACTTTGATGGTTTTAAGTTATGCTGGTAAGGAGGAACTTTCTCATGAAACGGTTATAGATGGTTCAAAGAAAGATGTTAATATAATGAAGGCTTATGATGGATTTCTTCCACGTTCATTTACGAAAACAAAGAGCAATCAGGGAGAGAGTAATCAGGTAAACAAAGGTTAGAATAGGAGAAAGAACAATGGCAAGAGGAAAACGAACAAACAAAAGAAAAGAGAGAAGAAAAATGATGACAAAATAATAAAGAAAGAAAAGGGCTATAATGGTTCAGAAGTTGTTGATGATATAGAAAAGAACCAAGGGATGAGTAAGAATGCAGAGAGCAGTGATGGTTCAGAGGTCAATGCATCGAATGATTGCACAAAAAAATAATTCAAATGAGAATGAGGAAGCGGAAAATAGAGTTGGAGCAGCCTCCCAGAAAAGAAGGTTTAATTTATTTCTTGATTATGTATCTCGATAAAATTTCAATATTAAGTCGATTGTTGATGACAAATTTTATACCATTGGACAGGTTCGGGTATACTATATACTTTGGAGCTGGATAAGGGCAAAACAATCTAAAGCAACAAAACCCCAAATTTTAGAAATAGGTACTATATCCTTAAAATCCCCAAATTTTTTTTTGTTCTTTACTTCTCTTTATTCTTGATAACACGCTAAACTCTAACTTTCTGTGTCTGTAGGTATTGGAGGAACCATATCGTGTATTGATGAGGTGTAGTATTTCTAGTAGATTGTTTCATAAGTAAATTAATAATCGTTTCTCTGATTTCATTCTAGTGTTGAGGACTAACATTATTTACACTCCTCTATTAGAAATGCAAATTGGGGACAAAAGAAGAATTTCAACGGATACCCCGTACGCATTTGAGTTTCAAATATGTTTTCTTAATTGTGCATAGTTATGAAAGCCTTTTTTCCCCTTTTATTCTTCCAATATCTCAGAAAATTAGTTTTCGAAACTTCCTTGCAATCAATGATGTGAAGTTTTTAAGCCTTGTGAAAGTGACGAGGAAGAGATACCACACTATTCATTTATGACATTTATAGTTAATATGCTACATAGTGGATGATTTTATCATTGAGGCAAAAGAAAACATAACTTCTGATTTAATAAGAGGCCTTAAACTTTTTAATTGAACACAAATATACAAAATGTTAAGCTTTCCTTCTTTTTTCACTTTTTGTTTATATGATAGTAGTCTTGAAAGACATCAAGTCTTCAACTTTAAATAGGAATATTATTTTATTGGTATAATTCAGGTTTATAAGATGTTAGACATGTGTTTGCAATATATTATCTTGGATATTACTATAAAAATATTATTTACTAATATGAAGATTTAAATAGTTTAACTCAAATTTTATAGTTTTTGTTCTTCTTCTGTTTTTTTACAAATTTCAAAATTATCTGAGCAAGAAAAGTCATTATTAAAAATTCTTGTGGTCTCAAAATTTTGGGACCTAAAGTATAGCCTTTATCTTGAGCTACCCTGATGGAAATTCTTAGAAATCAAGCCTCAAGTGACTAAGTTTGTCTTTGTATTAAGATAAATTTGTGCTATATTGAAATTCTTAGAGTAGCTTTTGAACTACCTTTGCTTTAGCATGACATTGGTTTATATGGTAAATGACAATTGATCAGATTTTAAATCTTATTTAAGTTTAATTTTTTTTCAGTTGGCTTTAGCATGACATTGGCTTTAGAAAATTGCTTTTTAATTTGTTTTTTAGTTTTTACAAAAACAATTGTTTTAAAAATTATTTTTCAATTTTTTTAAAGCGATATTTTTCTAAAAGCTGGAAAAAAGTATTTTGATTTTAATTAATTAAAAAAAGAAAAGAAAAAATATTGTTTCCGTTAAAAAAAGGGCAAATTTGCACAACTATTGGACGGTTTGGGCATATTTGGGCCAAACTATTAACGACGAGCATATTTGTCCTATTTCAAATAGTTCACGGGCATATTTGGACATTTTCCGTATATTAAACAGTAACAACTTATCCAAACAAATTTTTTATTTAAAACAACAAGTAGAATTCCATAATATAATCTGTTTAATTTTCACCAACAAGAGAATTGGTTGATTCATAAATTAAGATGTACAATAGAGTAGTAACATTACATCCTACAATGCTAAATCTGGTTTGGTCAATGGGCAGCTAGTTTGTCACCAAACTTATTTCATTGTCTGACTAATGTTTATCAAATGCCTAATACTCTTTTATTCAGTATACAATCATACTCTTCTAACAACAACAACCCTATTAATGAAACATAACGACGACAACAACAACAACAACAAAAAGACGATAAACAATCCTCACGACAAGATTTTGAACCTTGCACATGAGCAAATGGCGGTTCCAACCTTCTCAAGTTAAGCCGGAATGGAGAAACTCCTGGCGTTTTCCCTTTTTAGTGGGCCCCATACGGCGGGAATATGGATCTGGTGGATTTCAAATACCAGATAGGCAGTCTGGTGCGCACAAAGCATCTCACATTCATGCAGAGAATACATACAGATGCATAAAGGGAAAAAAAAAGGACACAAGCTATTACATCTCATCATATAACTATGGCTAAAGAGCTTAGTTACTGATGGCTGAAGGAAATCAATCCTATGGAGCGCTCCTTCGGCCAAATTCAGTTAACAGAATCCTTTTATAATAATCAGAGCGACTACGATGATAATCAATCCACACACATAATTGTCTAATCGCCTCTCGCTTTTCCTCCTTTAAAACCAACATTGATTCCTCCTGGTCCTTGATCATTTTCTCTAGTTCTCTAACTTTGTTCTCTAACTTCCAAACTTTCTCTCTGTATTTCAATATCTCAGCTTCCTTATCATCACATTGTGTAAGTAAACAATCAAAATCATCTTTAACATGTGCCATTGCTTTGTTTTTCCTCATCACCCAATCTTTTACGAACTTCAACTCACACGAAACCTTGGATATTCGATTCAAGAAATGAGCCGTACATTCCTCAAACTTTAATGCCACGCCGTCTAGTGAACCTAACATATCACTTGCTGTCAATGATATATCCTTAACTCCCCTTAGCCCCATTTCATGCCTTGCATTTTTGTCCTTTAGATCTTTATTTTCTTTCTCGTACGAGTTCCTGGTTTTTTGGTACCACTCCTTGTTCTCTATATGCAATTGTTCTGCTACGCGGATCCTTCTACTCAAGATTCGTAAACTGTCTTCAAACGTCTTACGTAGTTCCTCAGTCATTTCTTCTAGTTTTCTTTCAGCATTGTGAAAATTTGATTTGGAATCTTCTAACCTGATTTGCATTTGCTTATGTTCCTCCTTTGACTTGTTTACGATAATTTCCATTCCTCTTATATTTTTTTCCTGCTCCGCGATCTTGATTGTCAATTCAGTGTTTTTCTTTTCCATCTGCTTAAGGCTTTGTGAAAATTCATGTTTCTCTTTCTCAAGCTGAGATTTCACTCTTGATTTTTCAGTTTCTGCAGTTGTGATTCGCGCTGTCAACGTTGAATTCTGAGTGGACATATCGTTCATATAAGCCTCAAGTTTCTTTTGAAGAATTCCCATCTCTGCTTCTTTTCCTAATAGTTTTGTTTCCAACTCCATAATCTTATCATTTAACTTTTCTTTTTGTAATTCTAAATGATATGCTTCTTGATTCATATCCATTATCTTCTCTTTCAAGTCGCTTTTTTCTTTCGCGAGTGATTTCAACTCTGAGTTTAACCCTTCCTCGGACAACGTCGTGCTTGTTAATTTCACTTTCATGTTCTCTATCTGAAGTTGACATTCTGATACTTCTTGAGTTTTTTCTTTTAGTGACAGCTCTAGTTCATATTTCTGATTTCTTAAGGCTTCCAACTCCTGCTGCAGATAATCGGTCCTTTCTGTTAAATCAAGAAATTGTGTTCTTTCTGTTAAGTCCTTGACTTGGTCCGATCCTTTCTTGGTTTCACGTAACGATTTTTCTTCCAATTCATTCCTTTCAGCGTGTAAACGGTTCACTTCTTTCTGTAAACCGGTTGATTTTGACATCAGATCGTCGATTCTAGACTTTGACTTCTGTTGATTCTCCTTGAATTTTTTAACCAGTTGAGAAAATTGATCATCTTTCTTTTTGAATGTTGCTTGTAGTTCTAAGACGCGGGCTTGCAATCCTGTATTACTTTCTTCCATCCGTTTAACTTCATTTGACTTGCATACGATTTGCTCCTCGAGTTCTCTCTTTTGAACACATAAGTTTTCCAATTCAAGCTTCATTGTAGCAACTTGATCTTCTAACCCTTTCATTTGAGACAATCTCTCCTTCTCGCAAAGTTCAAATTTATCGGTGAGAGACAAGATTTCGTCTTCTTTTTCTTTCACTTTCTCCTTTAACAATGTAGATTCATTTATCAACTTCTCTTCGCCTTGAATCCTAAGGTCTTTGAAGAATTCCTCTGGCTCAGATACTCGACTAAAAGACATCGGTGTCTCAAATTTTTCCACATCAAAATCCATCATTTCAACCTTAACTTCACTTTTTGATGTTATTTTGTCCTTCAAAATAGCATCCTCTACATCTAAACTCTCACAATTGGAACAAGATGAGTTACTTTTGGTAGCCATTTCCTCAGGGCTATAATATAATTCTGAATTCGAGCACGAAGAAGATTGAGAAGACGAATCACCCTCGTGTTCCTCGTGAAGTTTCTTCCGTACTTCGCCTTTGAGATTATCATACATAGAATAGAGGGATTGATACTGTTTATGAAATTCATCAACAAGTTGAAGTAGTTCTGATCTTCTCTTCATATTTCCTTCTCTACTCCCTTGATTTAATCTCTTAATTAACTTTGCTATTCTCTTTACTTTGTTCTCAATCTCTGCAATAAGAACAAAACTATTCAAGTTAGGATTCTCTTATTTCATGAACCAAAGCAAAATAGTTAGCAGCAAAACCAGCAAACAGGCTTTTAATAACCAGATAAAACAATACATTAGAAACGACGAAAAACAGCAAAACCAAACAGGATTTAGAGTCAGTGCGTTCAAAATAAGTGTAATTTTATTATATGTATACACTTTATATTCGTTTTCTTGGACAAGTTTATATAGTTCGAGCTGAAAGCAACGTGTTCAATTGAACTCGTTGAAGCCATTCTAAATCCGCCTATAATTATACACCTAGTTAAAGTCACATAAGCTCTTAAAAAGAAAACTTGGATGTCACGGAACTAAATAATTATTGTACAATACAATACAGCTAAGTTGCTCGGACACGGGTGAGGATATAGAGGTCGGATCCTTATCCTAGTACGGATACGGGTGCGGGAATCCAGCTAAAAATAATTCAAAATAAAAATAAAAATATATCTAGATTATGATGAATTTGGTGGAATGCTTATGTATAGCTTGTAAAATGTAGATTTCTTTTTTATTCTCAAGTTGTAGATAAGTAAAGAATTGATTTCCTTGATAAGGTATGCTATTTTCTTCAAATTCACCCTAGTATTGGTTATGATGGAATCAAATTGTATCCCGTCTCGAATTTTGCTGTCCATCGCGGTCAAAGTACCCAAAATTGTTTGACCAAATCCGGTACGGATCCCATACCCACACCCATACTAGTGTCGTGTCGTGTCGACACGGATACGGCACTTAAACTGTCGTGTCGGAGCAACTTAGCAATGCAGTCAATACCAAACAAGAAAGAAGTTGTATTAAACGACAACAAACGAAACAGTTTAACCGGACATTGTATCGACAAGACAATAAAGTAGGATATAATACACTATAAACCGACAAATTATGAAATGAAGAAAAACATCAAGCCAAACAAGCTGTTAAGTTTGCCACTATTGTATACAGAGGCGAATCCAAGATATAGAGTTAGTTGGTTCAGAATAAGTATAATCTTATTATATGTATTACACTTTATATTCTTATTTGCACGTTTTTATATAGTTTGACCTGAAAGCAATGTATTCAGTTGAACTCATAGAACCTATTCTAAATCCGCGATTAATTATACACCTAGTTACGTTAAGTTTTGGGACCATTATGCATTTTCTTGACAGGATGATCAGCAACTTACTGTGAACTAGTTGCCATTCTGTATACCACATAAATCCACGTTCAGGGTAAATTTGTGCGCGAAGATGTGCTTTAAATTGCCTTCTTTTTGCCTCTAACGCGTTATCCCATAACCTCCAATAACATTCAAAGGGTCGAGGTTGTTCTGGAATTGAATAATTACCTATTTTTATCCATTTCAATTCTTCTTCTTTTTCAACATCAATATGACTCCCAAATGCCTTCATTGCTTCCTTCCAACTACGCTTCGTCATGTCTGTTCCCAAACTTTCAATTAATGCTCGAAATTGGCTCCGGGCATCAAAATTGTTCCCTCAACTGCATTAAAGAGAAGAAATGGTAAATAAATTGTTACAATTTGAATAAAAATCGCGAACCAAGAATTCTAAAACAATGCAAGAATATTATATCTCGGATTTTAACATGTGACCTAGAGTAACTTCTGAGCCACATTTACTACATGCACTCCAAGATTTCGTTATGTCAAAGCGATTCAACCATTTATATATACACACCAAAAAAAGAAGAAGTTGTTTTTGCCCTATTTACTATAATTTTGAGACGAAGAGGGTTCAGTTAAACCCCTTTTGGCAGGGGCGTAGCTAGATGGACGGATTCCCCCCAAAATTACACTATATCTATAAGGTCAATTTTTTTTCTTTTCATATACATATATTAGAAGTGAAGGGAACCTTTGAGTGACTGGTAAAGTTGCTGCTACGTGACCAGTAGGTAACGGGTTCAAGTCGTGAAAACATCTTTCCCGGACCCCGCGCATAGGTGAAGCTTAGCGTACTGTTTTTTTTTTTTTTTTCACAATATAGTAGAAAGGAATCCTCATGGCTCCTTTGTGTGTTTATTTTCTTTATTTTTTAATCCCCTTGGTGAAAATCCTGCTTCCGCCACTGTCCCCGGGTAGTGCGTGTTGAATTATTACATGTTAAATCTCTTTAAAAATCAAGGAAAACAGAAAAATAAACATCTGGAACAGACCCAAACATTTGTCAAGATTCATCCAAAAATTTATAGCATATGATGTTTGAGAAACTTCACCTAAATCAGATACTTTAATTAGATACATATCCTTTTCATTTGAGGATCATTTTTTCAGGAATTTGTTGATTTGGTTTCATGTATATAATAAACATGGAGACAATATGCCAATTTTTTTAATAAAAAAAAACAGATAAAAGAAACACTCATAAAAATTCTGGAATATATGATATATACATTAAAATAAAAGAAAATGTATTTTTAAAAGGTAAAGATTCAAGAAAGGTGATGAAAATGTTGAATATATATGAAATTAAAAGAGATATCAAACACAAAAGCAGATATAATTAGCATGTGAATACTTCAACAAAGAGAAATATATTACCATGCAAAATTCACTTTTTTCATTGGGAAGCATCCAGTTTCTGGTTGTTTATCTTTTGTTTTTTTTTTCTTCTCAAAATATTACATAAATTTGGGAGCAAAAAGATGAGGATGTTTAATCTTAATCAAGAGAAAAAAGAGCTTTAAAAGGGTTAAAGAGGAGGAAGAACAAAATGGGGATCACAAAACACAAACATTTATTTTATTTTGACATATTGGTGTTATTCTAATTTCACATATTTTTGGTTAATATAAAAGCAAAAAAGCATGATTCTAGAAATGTAAATATTGAGTCAAAAAAATGAAAGTCTTCTTTATTTATCAATCATCTAGAAAATTAAATTAAAATGTGGTGTTGCTTTTATTTTACCTTTTAATCAAAGTTTTGTTGGAGAATTATCCACCAGTAATATAGTTGTTTTTATTTTCCTTTTTGTAATTAACAAGGTATGGAAGAATCAAATTGATATATTATTCCATGTAATGATACATATATATACATGTACATCTGGTGCTAACTAAGGAAAGAAATAAAAGAGATTCCTACAAATCTGCTATCTATATATGGGTTATGTACACTACTAAGAAACAATCTATGTTCATTGTGTAAAGTGTCTAGGTTCATTCTGTAACACTCCCCCTCAAGCTGGAGCATATATATTGATCATGCCCAGCTTGTTACAAAGGTATTCAACTCGAGTGTCATTCAATGCTTTAGTGAACAAATCAGCTAGTTGCTCTCCTGTCTTCACGTAGCCAGTAGATATCAAGTTCTCCTGAATCTTCTCACGAATAAAATGACAATCAACTTCAATATGTTTGGTTCTTTCATGATACACTGGATTTGAGGCAATATGGAGTGCAGCTTGATTATCACACCAGAGTTTTGATGGAGTAAGATGCTTCAACCCAATTTCAGTTAAAAGGTGATGTATCCACATTATCTCACATGTTGATTGTGCCATATCTCTATACTCGGATTCTGCACTGGACCTAGATACAATATTTTGTTTCTTACTTCTCCATGATACCAAGTTTCCACCAACAAATACACAGTAACCAATAGTAGATCTTCTATCAATCTTGGATCAAGCCCAATCTGCATCTGCAAAACAATCAATGCGAGAATGACCGTGATTGCTGTATAATATGCCAAGTCCAGGAGCTCTTTTTAAGTAACATAGGATCTGCTCCAAAGCCTCCCAATGTTTAACTGTGGGCGCGGACATGAACTGGCTAACCATGCTTACTGCAAAAGCAATATCTGAGCGAGTCACAGTGAGATAGTTTAATCTCCCAACTAACCTCCTGTATCTATATGGATCTTTAAATGGATCACCATCATCTTTCATAAGATGCAAATTAGGAACCATTGGAGTACTGCAAGGCTTGGCAGCCAACTTACCAGTTTTAGCTAATAAGTCAAGAATATACTTTCTCTGAGATAGAAAAAATTCCTTCTTGCTTCTAGTTATTTCTACTCCCAAGAAGTATTTCAGTTGTCCCAAGTCTTTTGTATGGAACTTACTATGCAATAAAGACTTGAGAGAAAAGATTCCTACATAATCACTCCCCGTGATAACAATGTCATCTAGGGGTGTGCATTCGATTTTGACCCTTATCGATAATTACTTATCGATTATCGATCTGTACATATGCCTATCGTTATCGTTTCAATAAGGTTTCGATGTTTTCGATTTCGATTTATCGATTTTTGGGGCTTATCGATTCGGTTATCGATTACACCAATAAGATGATTTGCGGGATTCCACGAAAAGTATATCGCTATAAACACGCCTAACTAATATGGACAAAAAGAAGCTAAAATAAGACGAACACCGTTTATAACATAAATATTGTGTCAACAAGCACATGCAACGAAACTAAAGTAAGGGATCAAATGTATGGCACCAATACTCCAACGGTATTAAAAAAAAAGACAACAAAATACATCATCACGGCTAATTCTGTTTTCCATTAAAATGGATACAGAGGTGAAATCTGCTAATGATTGAAATTGTAACAAAGGCACGGAAAGAGAGGGAGAAACGTACTTGGAAAGATCAGGATCAGGCCGATCAGCTAATAATCAAATCTTGGATCCATCACGAATCACTTAGGATTATTCGTGTTGAATCCAATTATTCCGGTAATCATCGGCACCATGCCTCAAAGTACAAGCCCCAAATTTAACAAGAAAAACAAACAAAAAAGTACTTAAAATCAAAACAAAAAGTGACAAACATTATACGAGTAAAATTAGAGTTGAGACAATTAAACGTAATGTCATTTTTTATTAACTACTTGCGAGTCCGTCAACAGCAGTGGCTTCAGTTTTCTTTTGCATACATAGTACCGTACCAAATAGCACCCTCTCTC
Organism: Nicotiana undulata; assembly: GCA_005239495.1. Lineage (NCBI taxonomy): Eukaryota > Viridiplantae > Streptophyta > Magnoliopsida > Solanales > Solanaceae > Nicotiana > Nicotiana undulata. The sequence continues at coordinate 95,676 of ML254569.1, read as the reverse complement.
TCCGTCCCTAGGAAATAATAGGGTTAAGGAATTAGGGTAAAGAAAAGGGTATTATAGAATAAGGATATATTTGTCTTTTTAGTATATCTTACCGGTTTATCGATAAACCGATAACCGAAGAGGACAAATCGAAATCGAAATCGATAACTCGAAAAGGAAAATTTCGAAATCGAAATCGAAATCGATAAATCGATAAACCAATATCGATAAAACGATAACAAATAATCGATTCGATTTATCGATAAACCGATTCGAATGCACATCCCTAATGTCATCCACATATACAACAAGGAGAATAGATCCAACTGTTGATTGCTTGTAGAAGACAGAATGATCACATTTGCTCTTTTTCAACCCAAATTCTTGAACTACTTCACTAAATTTACCAAACCAAGCTCAGGGACTCTGCTTCAAGCCATATAAGGATTTCTTCAAATGGCAGACCTTGCCATACTCCCCTTGAGCAACACAACCAGGTGGTTGCTCCATATATACCTCTTCATGGAGATCGCCATGAAGAAAATCATTCTTAATATCCAATTTATGCAAAAGCCAATTCTCAGAAGCAGCTAGAGAAATGAACAAGCGGGCAGAAGTAAGTTTGGAAACTAGAGAGAAGGTGTCTGAATAATCCACCCCATAAGTCTGAGCGTACCCCTTAGCCACAAGTCTGGCCTTAAGTCTCGCCACAGAGCCATCAAGATTAACTTTAACCGTGAAGACCCACTTGCATCCCACTGCTTTCTTTCCACTGGGTAAATCCACTAAATCCCAAGTGTGGTTTTTCTCTAAGGCATGTATTTCCTCAAGCATTGCTTCAGACCATCTAGGATGATTCAAAGCCTCCTTCACCGTTTTGGATATAGAAACAGAGTCTAGAGACACAATCAAAGATCTAGATGCAGGAGACAAGTGGTCGTAGGAAACAAAATTAGCAATACAATATGTGGATTTGCAAGTACGTATACCTTTGCGAAGAGCAATTGGAAGGTCAAGGTTTTCTGGAGGGACAGGTGGAGGCAAATCTGATGATGAAGGAACTGATAACGAAGGAACTGGTGCAGGAATTGATGACGAAGGAACTGATGTAGAACATGTATCATTCGTATGTTGCCTCCCGAGTAAACTTGAGCAATTGGCGGTCTTGCTAACACAGTTGGAGCAGGTGCGGAAGACAGAATAGTGGATTGGCGCTCGATAGAACTAGGAGATGGAGGAACATCATCTCGTTGTTCTGTCAAAGTACGAGTAACCTGATATACTAGCCACTCATCTTCCTCCCCCTGACTTGTAGAAATGGGAGGTGCATAGAAGAATGGTATAGTATCTGAAAATATCACATCAGTGGACACCAAATATTTGCCAAGTTCAGTAGAATAACACCGATGCCCCTTCTGAAGGAGAGAATAGCCAAGGAAAACACACTTCAATGCCTTGGGATCAAACTTGGTAATAGATGGTCGAACATCTCGAACATAACATGTGCTTCCAAATACCTTAGGTTCCACCGAAAATAATGCCTTGTTTGGAAAAAGGACACCGTAAGGCACATTACCACCAAGCACAGTAGACGGCATGCGATTAATCACAAAGCAAGTCGTAGAGACAGCATCAGCCCAGAACTGTTTAGGAACCTTCATTTAGAACAAAAGTGCCCGAGCTGTCTCAAGTAGATGCCTATTCTTCCTCTCAGCAACTCCATTTTGAGAGGGTGTATCAACACATGAAGAATGATGAAGTATACCATGTTGTCTCATGTACGACTGAAATAACTCTAACATGTATTATTTAGCATTATCACTCCTTAGAATACGCACCGAAGCGTCAAATTGAGTTTTGACTTCAGCACAAAAGGCAGAAAAGTGAGTAAACACTTCAGAGCGGCTCTTCATAAAGTAAATCCAAGTCATTCGAGAAAAATCATCTACAAAGGTGACAAAATACTTATGCCCAGTTTTGGAAACAATAGGATATGGCCCCCAAACATCAGAATGAACTAACTCAAAAGCTGACTCAACTCGTTTATTAACCCTTGGACTTAACGAGATGCGATGGTGTTTTGCAAATCGACATGACTCACAATCCAATGAAGAAATATTCTGAAACTGAGGACAAAGCTTCTTCAACAAAGGCAGAGCGGGGTATCCCAATCGACAATGTGCTTCAAAGGGAGACACAACACTAGAACAAGCAATAGACCGTGGCTCATATTCATCAAGGATGTAGAGATCACCAGATAAATATCCTTTACCAATAACATATTTTGTTGTAAGATCTAGAAATAAACAATGATCGGGAAAGAATGCAACACAACAATTAAGGTCTTTGGTGATTTTACTAACATAAATCAAGTTAAAGGCCAAGTTTGGTAGACTTAATACAGATGACAGAGTAATAGAGGAAGTTGGTTTAACAGTGTCACGACCCAAATTCCCAACCTTAGGGATCGTGATGGCACCTAACACCACACTTGCTAGGCAAGCCAATGTTAGAGTTCGCTCAAGTATTTCCGTTAATTAATCACTTAAACAGGATAGAACAATTTTAAATTAAACTTGATCCAATGGATTTCAATAAATACTTCCGACTATAAAATAAAAAAATAAAAAATTAAGCCGAGCCACGAACTAATTATATAAATAAATCTAGAACTACCCCAGAGTCTGGTGTCACAATTCACGAACTACTAAAGAATACTACAAATAATGGGCTGAAAGAAATAGTGTAACTGTTCTAAATAATATAAAACAGTATATGTAAAAAAAGGAGAAGACTCTCGGAATCTGCGAACGCCGGCAGATGTACCTCGTGTCTCCAAATGAATAGGTAGTCGTCTTGAAATCCCCTAATGCTGACTACTACCTGGATCAGTGCAAAAGAGCACAAAGTATAGTATCAGTACAATCGACCCCATGTACTGAGTAAGTGCCGAGCCTTACCTCGGCGAAGTAGTGACGAGCCTAACCTCGGCGAAGTAGTGATGAGGCTAAGGCTGAGCTTTAACAATATAGTCGATAACAATATTAAATAACAAAGCAGTAGAGAAGTCTAAACAAATAAATAAATAAATGCTGCAACAAATTTTCATAACTCAGCTACCTTTTTCAGATCGCAGCTATAACCAATCCTTAAATAAATTTCCAAATTTTCAAACTTTAGCTTTAAATAAAAAAATAGTGCCAAAATATATAAAGAATAGTAAAATAAATATTTAATCTTTTCAAACTTTATTTCTTTTTGAAAATCAGAAAAAAATATAAATGTCCTCCCTTATCGTTCCTTGTTGCGGCGTGCAACACGCTCCCACCTGTCCTCCCTTATTGCTCCTCCCTAAATATATCACCCTTATTACTCCTGTTGCGGCGTGCAACCCGATCCCACCTGTCCACCCTTATCACTCCTTGTTGCGGCGTGCAACCCGCTCCCACCAGACATATCATATCAATTTATTCATAAATTTCACAATTCAGGCCAAGCCTTTCACAATATTTTTGTCTCAATAATTATAAATAATAAACTGCATTTTCCTCATAACTTCATCAATATCCTCTCAACCATGAAACCAACAGGAACATAAGAATATCAATATTTATTTCGTAAAACAATGCCAAGCTCCTCAACCGTTTTATATCACAGGGGAGTCAATTCAAACAATCAATATTTTTCCAAAAATAGTCACAACAATATCTAACAACAAATTAATCTGGCCAAATAGTCATGGAAACAATAACGAACATATAACAAGTAAAACCATAATCAAATAAGTGAGGAACGGGAAGGGGATCATGTTCAACAGACAATTTGGGTGGTGCATAGGTACTCGTCACCTCACCTATACACCACACCCATGCTTTTCACATAACAAACAAGTGGGGAGTCCTATTCCCTCAAGCCAAAGTTAGACCAAACACTTACTTCAATTCCGCAGGCCACTCACTGCTCAATTATCGCTTTTCCTTTTGAATTCACCTCTAACTTGCTCGAATCTAATCACAATTAACTTAATATCATTAACTAATGCTAAAGAAACTTACTTTATTGAATAATATAATTTTTTCTAAGTTTTCTATATAAAAAAAGGAAAACCCGACCCCGGGTCCGCTTGGTCTAAACTCGGGGTTCAGACTAAATTACGTTTACCCATTCACCCACAAACCCAAATATGCTATTTGTTTTGAAATCCGACCTTAATTTGATATAAAAATTCAATTTTTACAAAACTCCCTAATTCTACTCAAATCCTAAATTTTTACCATGGAAATCCTTTGTTTTTGCTTTAAAAGTGATGCAAAATAGTAAGGAATTGAAAGAACAAGGTTTGGAATTGATTACCTATGAATTGGGGATGAAGATTGTTGAAGAAAACTCGTTTTTAGGGCTGGAACCTCGAAAAATTGGAGAAGAAAAAGGTCTGCCCGTTTTTAATATATTTTCTGCCAGCTATTCTGCCTCGTTTCTCGTGCCAAATGATCCCTAAACTCGATTTTTATGTTTCCAATAGATTCCTTATGAAATTCTAGTCAATTTAGGCTTTTGAATCACTCAATTTGATCTTATAATGAAGGACATATGTATGTTTTAATATTTGCAATTAGTGCAGATTTTTAATACGCCGTCAGGGGTAATTTCGTCATTAACCTGAAAAATCTGGCAACCTTAGTAAAATGACCATAAAATCCTCATACGATGTCCAAGTTTGATGACTCTTTTTTATACGGGTCATAATTACGATACGGATCTAATACTTCATTCAAAACATAAATCGGAGCTCATTTGTTCAATATAATATTATTTATGCTTGAAGAAACGACGTCGAAGCATAAGAAAGAACAAGCGCAAAACAACCCAAACCTATTTGAAACTCACACGAGCCCTCGGGACTCTAAACCAAACATGCACGCAAGTCTAGAAGCATCATACGTACTTGCTCGTGCGATTAAATCATGAAAATAACATGTAAAACTATGAATTAAACCTCAAAACTCATTATTTTCCTCAAGAACACTTATAGTTTATAACCTTTCAATCGGATGTCCAAATCACGTCGAAAAGAACTCCATTTTTCACCAAATTTCACAGGCAAGGCCTAAATATCATAACAAATCTTTACCGGCCTCCGGAACCAAAATACGGGTCCGATACCAATGACTTCAAACATTAATTATTTTCTTTATTCTATAAATATTTCAGCAAAATAATTTCTTTCAAAAATTGATTTCTAAGGCTTGGGACCGCAGAATTCATTTTCGGGCATACGCCCGAGTCTCATATTTTACTGCGGACCTCCAGGGATCGTCGGAACACGGATCCGGGTCCGTTTACTCAAAATGTTGACCACTATTTCTCATATTTTCACATAAAAGTTTTCCGGTTTCACGTCCGGACTGCGCACGCAAATAGAGGTATTTAAAATTAATCTTTTTATGGCTAATAAGCCAAGAACGGATTCTTAATTCATAAAATGACCCCTTGGGTCATTACAAACAGTCCCAGATCCAACACTGCTACAAGTTGATCCATCAGCTACAGTAACTGGAGAGGGTGCTTTATGTGATCGAAAGCTAGAAAAAATATTTGAATTACCCGTCATGTGATTTGTGGCACATGAATCAATCACCCATTTATTTGAAGAGGTGAAAAGACATATTTTATCTGACCCAGCAAAAGCAACTGAAAATGATTCCTTAATTAATTTGTGATATTGATGGAATTTCATAAACTCATCCGAAACTAAAATTGTTGGACCAGGAGCTGTAGCATTATTTCCTCCTTGTTTACTATTGGTAGCCACTCCTTTGTTTTTTCAACTAATAAAATTCTCAAAGTATCAAAACAGATGATAGAGAACCCAAAAGTTCTACATGAAAAAATACCAATTGAGCATAATTCTTGACAGAGAAACCAGCAAAATTCCTCAACTATTAAATATACCCCAATATATCTAATACCAAAGATGGATGTAGTAACCAAAGAATCCACCAAGATAGAATTGAACAAGAACCAGACTTCTCAAAGGCACAATCAAACCGATCTAACGAAGCAAATAACTTCAGAAATTGTGACTTATTGGTCAAAACGCATCAGAACTTCACCGGAAATGACTAGGCGATGCTGGAGAAGAAAGTCAGACCTCAAACAGCCCACCCACGCATATTCACGTGTTACCGATATAGTCCCTGCCGGAAACTTCCGCAGGCACGTGAGCTTCACGCGTGGCCCCTCTGGCTGAAAATGATAAATTTTATTTCCCAAGTCCCAAGAGCTTCTTCCAAACCAGTCAAATACGGTGGCTGGTCACCACAGGTGAGTTTTCTTCCGGCACTACGCCGGCTCTGACACCATGTAATTAACAAGGTAGGGAAGAATCAAATTGATATATTATTCCATGTAGCGATACATATATATACATGTACATCTGGTGCTAACTAAGGAAAGAAATAAAAGAGATTCCTACAAATCTGCTCATCGTGTAAAGTGTCTAAGTTCATTCTTTAACACTTTTCAGTTCCCTTTTCTCGAATGATCAATTAGTTTAAGTCAGAAATGTAGTATTTGTTTATTGTTAACGAGTTTCCATATTATTTATATATTTTATTGATTATGATAGCTTATTTATTATATTTTATGTTATTAAATTAGATTTAGGAAATTATTTATGGGATAAGTGAAAGAAAACAGGGCGATTAATACTATGCATGTCTTGCTGGGTCTGTAAAATAGGACAATCAACCTCCGATATTGTGTGCTGTAAAATTTTAAACATTTACCGTATCAAGAATTTTACACCATCGATGTATTTTAACATGTAATTACCATTTTGCTTAAGGGGCGCAAACGGGTGGATCGGGCCGGATATGGGCGGATTGAAAATGAGTAACGCAAGTGGATAAATTATTGGGAGAAATTCAAAAATAGTTAGATTTACAAGTGGTCATTCAAAAATAGCCACAGTTTCAAAAGTAATCGAAATTTAGCCACTTTTCATGTAAAGGCAAATTTGAACGAAAACATTATTTAAAATCCGGAAAAGTACTCCAGTATATACTGGCCCAGCATAATATACTGGAGATTGGAGCACCGGTACTCCAATTTCCAGTATATTATACTGGCACTTTTCTCGTGTTGGAGTTCCAGCATAATATGCTGGAAGTTCATACACAGGTGCACCAATCTCCAATATATTATGCTCGAACTTTTCGTGTTGCAGCAAAATAATGGCTATTTTCCCATGATTTTGCAAACGCTGGCTATTTTTCATTGACGAGTCCAAAAACTGGCTAGCCCGTGCTATTTTTACTAAATTATTCGACCCGACTCATATTTTTAATACAGATAAAAACGGGTTAACTGGCGGATAATATGGATATCCATACATGACTTCTTGAATATGATCACTTTTGAGAGAATTCCTAGTCTCCCAAACTTGAGAAAACCTAATTTGAGGTTTTACAAATATAGAAGTTAAACAAATTAGTGATCTATTGGTAATATATATTTTCTAAGTTGTTTTTAACAAATTATTATCTAACCTATTTTTAATAGATAATATGGGTGGATAACTGTTATTTTAACCATTTTGTCACCACTAATTTTGCTCTCTATTTTAAAAGGCAGAATTGGGACTCGCCCCAGGGAGGATCACTCGTAAAAAGCCCCTAGGCTTATGTGTGGGGCTTAGTTCCATGAGACTTGCGCCTCGACCGTTGGGGGCTTACGCCCCGGACACGCCCGACGGCCAGTGTACTGCGCTCGCCTAATAGAATTTTATGCAATTGTGTGTAACTTACCTTGTAAATCCTTAAATTTTCTTAATAAATCGTTGACTATTTAAAATTATTTTTTTTAATCATAAATCATTAAGATGAGAGTATTTTATGTCATTATTTAAATAAAAATTATTGCACGTTATCCACTAAGACTGGTATGATAGTAAATTTTTATATAAATCTTTCATTTAAAAAGTGTTTATTTATTAATTTTTGTTATGTCTTTATTATATAATAGTCCATAATATTTTTCAGAATTATTTTCCTAAATATTTTTTTTTGGCGTTTACGAGATACAATACTTATTAATTTAATAGCTCAGTATTAGCTAGCAACTATTTACAAATAATAAGTTATCATGATATTGTATGGTAAATTATGCGTCACTTTATTAACTTGTTGAAATTTAAAAATAAATAATGCTAGAGAATCATATTTAAATTGTTAATTATGTTTATATATAAATTCTCTTTCAAATAAAAAGCATATTAAATAAAAGAAATATCAAATTATAATATCGAAATTCATTCAAAATTCATTACTCCTTAAGAGATACATATAAGATTTCGTATCGAATACATTACTTTTGATGTTTGAGTTGTAACGACGTTGCAACTAATTTGCATATTATGATATATGTCATACTTTTCGTATATTCATAGTTGAATTATAATTCATAAATATTTAAAATAGGTTATTTGTTATAATTTTGTGATTTTAATATAGTTTTTATAATTATTAATTATTTTATACTATCTTAAAATTAATAAAATTTAAAGATCCCTGTGACTTACGCCCCATGTCTCGGGGCTGACGCCTCGCCTCGTTAAAGGTAAAACGCCTCACCTCACGCCGCCGCTTCTTAAAACATTGATTTTGCTATACAAATTCTGCCTTTTTATTTTATCGCTTGAGCCTAGCCTTGTTCTTCATCCTGCACGCTAGCAAAGAACTTTTAAATTTAAGGACGCTCTTGGAATAGATGTGGAGATCCGAACGCCTATCCCGACTCGGAGAGCTTATGCAAGACATCTATATACATAATAGTCTAGTTCAATATTTCTTGTCCTTAAAATATCAGATATGCACCGCTGCTGATCCTTTCTAAATCCAACATCGAACAAGCATACGTCTGCTGCTGAAACAGGAAAAACGAAAATTGACTTTTATGTTGAAGAATGACCGAGACCATAAAATCTTTTCACACTTGCGCATGTGACTGTATATATAAGGAAGTTCACATACCCTAGAAAAATCCATCATGTATCCTTGACTTGCCATTTGATCGGCCCTTATAGGAGCCTAACGGAAAAAAGCCCATGTATGCCACTACAGTTGACATACTGTAGTGTTTTTTTTTTCCTACATGTGAAATGATCATTTGTACACCGAGGAATATACGGCCAGAGTTGGATCCAGAATTTGAAGGTGGCGGGGACACATGAGCGGATTGCTCAACCAGTGCCCTTATCTGAATTTTGATCTAAGGGTTCCAAGTAAAATATATAATTGTTTTAACGTATATACATATATATCCAGAATTTTTGTCGAGTTAACAAGGTTCGGTGACCCCTCTATTCCAAACATAGGTCTGCGACTTGTGTAAAAACTTGGTCTATAGGAAACAGTTTTGTTGATGATGAGGTCTTGTAGTACTTGTACTTGTCATGATTCCCTTCCTCTTATATATTGATATATGAAAAAGTTCTACATTGTCTGTGAATGAATTTTTTTATACTTGGCCATCTCCTGTCTCATTGAAGAAGAAATAAAGAGAAGAGATCCGTCTATATCGAAGTCTCTCGATGCTAGAAATGCCAACTTTCGAGTGCAATTACAAATCTGAGATTTTGTTCCAGCAGGGGTGAAGCTATGTGTGGCCGGGATGGTTAACTGAACACCCTTCGCCGAAAAATTATACTATTTGTTATTGATAAAAGAAATAGACTTTGAAAACCCTTGCACAACCACTAACAAACGGTATTCAAAATTTGAACACCCTTATTGAATTTCCTGGCTTAGCTCCTGATTACAAGAACCGTGAAATTCTGAAAGTCGCATCCTCTTGTAGTCAGGGAATGAAAGCAGATAATGTGACTATATATTTGTCGTCTTAGAATCAGAGAGTTCAATATATAGGCGCGTATAAGAATCAGACTTAATTCATATTTTGCTTCAATATATTTAAATATGAAATTGTTTAACTAACTTGTTAGGTGGAAAACTGTATATATATAGTAGTAGTTCATATTTCTCTTGTTACAAAGGCCCCCGTGAAAAGCCGGGGAGGTTTTGTAGCTCTAACCTGGGACTAAAGAAATCTTAGCCTTGAGTGAGTACATTGTATGAATCTATTCACTGCAAATACTGCTGTATATGCATTAAGTGACAGATGAAGAGTTACGCGATCTCTGAATGAGACGGATGAGCTTTCCGTTGTATATGTGGGCTCATACCTGAAGGTTGGCACTCTTGATTTACTCTAGCACATCGAGAACATGGATTTAATGGCGACGAACTTGGAGATTGATATCCATATCCCTTTGAGGCGAGCGTTGGTGATGATCTTGAAGATGCCTTTGGTGTTCGTGTTGGTGAAGACATCGGTGATGAATGTATTCTCTTAGCTCTAGCTGGTGAAGATCTTGGTGAATCATCATTCAGTTTCTCTGCACAAACCATTCAACATTTAACTCATGTTTGGAACTCCTCAAACACTAACTAATCGACTGAGGAAAAAACATCTACTCCGTCCATCCCAATTTCTGTTGCAGTGTTTGACTGGGCACGGAGTTTAAGAAGGAGTAAAAAAAATTTGAAGAGCTAACCTGGTATAGTGCTAGTCCTTGTGTCCTGCAGTTTGCCACGCGATGAATCTTTCTTCGCTGTTATCTTTTGATTGCTGGTCTTGGATGAAGTTGTCTCAGTATTCTCGGATGACATCGAAATTTGATTAGTTTCTGGAGCTTTCTTCTCTATAATCTTCGATAACTTTTCGTTTGTTCTCCTAGTCCTTACACTTCTCCTTTGTGTGTGCTCACCGTGAAGTGGCTTGTCATTAATAGTTGACGACTTCGTCCTTTCTGGAGTCTTGGAACATAGTAATTTCCTATCATCAGGTGAATGTTTCTTCTCTGGAACCTCAGAACTGATTAGTTTCTGATCGTCTGATGCATGTTTTTTATCTTGAGTCTCGTAATTAGTCAGTTTCTGATCATCAGATGAAATTTTATTTTCTAAAGTCCGAGGAGATACTAAATTTTGCTCAGCTGATATTATCTTCTCTGAAGTCCGAGGAGATACTAAATTTTGTTCAGCTGCAACATTTGCTGTAGGTTTTTCGTCGCCTGGTTTTGGAGACATTACCTTCTCCTGGTTGTCCGAAAATTTCAGTCTTTGGTTCTTGCTCATTGATGAGATGATCTTTTTCTCCAGTGTGTCGATACGTGGTGACCTATCAACTATTGGTGTTGATAGTATTTTCCTATCTGGACTATCAGCAAAGAAAAACTTTTCGTCTGCTGCTACAGACGAAAATCTCCTGTCCGGACTCTCAGAGCCAACTGATGCTTGATCGAATAAGTAAAGCTTTCTATGTGGTATTTCTGAGATAGCTGATCTCTGATCAAACAATCTTGAATCTTTCCTGTCAATTATCTCTGAACAAACTGATCTTCCATCGCTCGGTGCAAGAAAGAGATCATCCATCGCAGCCAAATGCCCGTCATCACTCAGCATTGATGCTCGTCTATGGACTGAAAATCCATCATTTGATGAATCCCAGTTCTTTCCAGAAATTTTCTCTTTCTCAATCAGCCTGTAAGCAAACATCTGGAAAGGAATCTGGGATATCGGTGTCAAACACGTGCTCTCCTCTTCAGAAAATTTCTTCGAGTAGCCACCCTCGATATCACAATAGTCTACAAGTGGAGGAGCAGTTTCAGGCTGGCCATGTTCCGGATTTATGACAAGAACTTTCTTGATATAATGTAAAATCCTGCATAGAGATGAGAAACGTGGACGAAGAGTTGGGTTCGTGTGCCAACATCTTCTGGTTAAGTTCACAAGGTATTTAGGTGAAGGATATGGAAAGAGAGGCCTTTCCCCTGCTCTGATGTTTCGGACCACTTTCTCGCCTTGCAAATGTCCTTCATCGAATGGAACTTTGCCCGTTAAAATTTGAAAGCAAATCATTCCGAAGCTATAGACATCAGCTTTCTCCGTATACTTGGACGTGCATTTGGTTCCCGGCTTTTCATGTTCAGCTAGAACTTCCGGGGCATACCATATAATGGAGTCAGCCGCGTTGTGATTGACAGTCTTGTAAGTACTTTTAATCGAAGTTAAGCCAAAGCCTTTGAGTTTCGCCTGAAAATAGCTCTCTGCTGAGGAATTCCTGGCTTTAAGAAGGACATGAGACGGGTTCAATTCTCCGTGATAGATCTTTCTCGCGTGCAAATACTCCATCCCTCGTGCAATCTGAAGCATAATATCAACTGCAGCAGACGTAGAAAAAGGCGGTCTTTTCCTCTGACCAGAATGCTCCTTTATATACGTCGCAAGAGTATCGTTCATTAGCTCCAAAACAAGGTACCCTTCTTTCCTTTCTTCATCATAAAAACCACAATGATATTGCAATATATTTGGATGTGAAAGCGAAAACACTAAAGAAATCTCAGCATGCAACGGTTCAACATCACCAAAAAAGTTCCTCAGGGCAAAATTTTCGCCTAACCATTGTATCTCCTTAACATGTCCGCCCCACGACCCTAAACGTCTCTTCACATGATAATCGTTTGATCCAACTAAGATTGAACTAGGTAACAATATCTTGTTACTTTGTTCAACACCATCTAATTTCCTTAGCAAGAATTCCGCGATCCTTTGCTCGTGCTTCAACAAACTATCTGGTGCAACTGCATTTTTCTTTTGCGTTATGTTTTCAACAAGCAACCATCTATCTTCTTTCCAACAACTCTCTAACCGGCTACATATTTCTCGCGTAACTAAATACTGCTTCCCAAACATCCATTGAAAAAACCTCGGATCGATCAATTCCCTATCATATTTCTTCATAATTGCAGCTCTTCTCTTCTGCATTTGCTCCTCGTCGAATCCTGAGATTTCTGCAGCCGTCTCAATCGCCTCAATAACAACAGGAAAACAACAAAGCAAGTTGTGAATGTGAAAGTCGACACAATCTTTGTTCATATGAAGACTTATCGCTTTTCCCCACCAATCTTTCACATCCAAACAATATTTTATATACGATTCGCCTTCTTTAAAGATCCTATGTAACTCTTTCATTGGTTGCTCAAGAGCTTTCCACTTTGTATTCCTCTCATTTAACCTTAAATTATGTTTGATTTCTTCAGAAATGGTATCAAATGCCTGAATATACATATCTAATAGGAAACAACATTGCTTCTGATTGATTTGAATATCATGTTTCAACACCATTAGAGCCTTCAAACTCCCTACTACCTCACCAATCTGCCTGAATTGATCCATTTATCTTTATGAGTTACAAATACTTCAACAAAATAAGGACCTACAATAGAAAAAACAACACAAATTTTAAAAGAAAGAATATGAAATATGCAATAGAAATCTTAAGTTGCAACAGCATGAAAGATTTGAAAATCCAAGAATGAAAGCGCAGCCCGGTGCACAAAGCATCCCGTATTCACGCAGGGTCTGAGGAAGGGTCGCATCCCAAGGGGTGTATTGTAGACAACTTACCCTAATGCAAGCATTAGTGGCTGCTTCCACGGTTTGAGCTCGTGACCTATACATCAAGAAAAAATAATGTGTTTCTCCCCCATAATTGTTACTTTGTCCAACAACAACAACAACATACCCAGTATAATCTCACAAATGGGGTCTGGGGAAGATAATGTACCCCTACCTAAGGGAGGTAGAGAGACTGTTTCCAATAGGCCATCGACAATTGTTACTTTGTCCGATCAATATAAGTTTTCCAAAGCGAATTAAAATCAGTTTATCAAATTATCAATCTAATTAAACATTAAAGCATGTAACATAGGGCTAAAGAGAGCCAAAAATGTTCAAAGTCCGTTACGTATACCAAATAATACCATGCAAGGAAAAAAAGGAAGAAATATGCATCATATGAAGCTCCATGATATCAATCAAAATATAAATAGATCATGAAATGAACACATACCAAATAATATTGCACCTTTTTTTCCACAAGAGAAATGCTGAATTTCTATTAGGTTTCTTAGGATAAACCCAATAAAAATTCAGCAAAAATCCTTTTTTGATCAGATCAAGACACCACCTTCAACCAAATTGACTTGCTGAAATTAACGTTTAAATACAAAAAATATATAAAATTATGATCAAAATGTAACGTACCCAAAAGTTGGAAAAATCAAGATAAGACTAGAAAAATACCAACCCCATCATGTTGTAAAATGATGATGTTTTTTAGGCAATTAATTCAGAAACTGATCAAACTTTGGAAAACGTAAAGATCATAGTTGAAAAGTATGAGGTTGGTAACAGAAGTGAAAAAAAAGGATTTTTTTGGAATAATATTTTAATTTATCAACCTGAAGAATTTTTGGAAATGGCTGATTCTTTTTGAATTCTACGTTAGTCATGGCCATGGAAGACTTCCGTTTCTTTTGGGGTTGAATTATATATCTTCCCACAATTTTTGGAAAAGTCTTCTCGAATATTATTTCTTAATAATTTCATTTTTCAAATAGAACAAAATAAATAAGATTTTAGATTAACTTATATACAAGGATAGTATTATTTATTCCAAGAAAAGGAAACAAATTCAAACTTGAAAAAAATTACCATCAACAAGGTCTTTTAATCAAGGAAAAATAGAACGTGTTGAATAGAGTTTTACCTTACATGCATGGTATTTAGTAGTAGTGTACGTAGGATTGGAGCTAGGATTTCAACTTTACGCGTTCTGAATTTTAAAATGATGATTTCAAGTGCTAATAACTGGATTTTAAATTTAATATTTTGTACATATTTAATGAATTTTTTAACACAAATACATTATTTGAATAAAAACTACTGGGATCGGCCACATCCAAAAGTTTTACTTTTTGTTTCAAGTTAATATCTATTATTACGTTATTCTTAAAATGTTAGACGAATAAATATATTGTTTTAGTGAATACTTTTAGCGAAGTAATGGCGGATGACACCCTTTATTGAATGACATCTCTGCTACTGCTACTATTTGGAGACTTGTGAATGAATAAGATGAGAGAACTCCCGACTTGAAAGGTTAGGAAATTTCAAGATGAGTCAGTTCGACCTAAGTAGGCATCGAAAAAAGATTGTAGTAATGAGGCGCACGTTTACAGTTTCTCTCGGCGCACAATAGCAAAGTCTGTGATTGTCACCGGAAAACCCTGCATGGTATTGTACCGCAAAAGGAGAAGCTAATTACTCCAGAGAATGGCATTCAGATGGAGCTACCTCCTCTAACTTTTGGTAGTTTTCTCCCACAGAAATATCAATCGATCGAGGAAGGGCATGAATTGAGCAGCTCGGATGAGTAGATTCAACTTCAATCAGTGAAAATGGAAGGGCAAATGAATCCAACAGTGAGACGATTGCAATACTCAGAAGCTAGTGGATCGGAGAAGCCAACACCTACATTAGTTGATGTTGTTCGAGGTAATCGTAGCTTACAAATGGGAAAATCACTATCATTTGTGCCTCCAATTGATAGAGAAGGTAAGAAGATTGTTAGACTGTGTGAAAAGGATTTGAAATCTTAGGAAGATTACTGGAAAACTGCTCTAATTGGATATGTAATCGGTGAGAATCCGTATGAAAAAGCTATGGAGAATTATGTGATTAATGTATGGAATTTTATTGCAAAACCTCAGATCCTGATGCATGCTGAGGGATACTGTCTTTTTCGATTCAATTCCATAGCTGATAGGGATCTAGTGTTGCAATCAGGACCTTACACATTCAGGAATAAACCTATGGTACTTAGAGTTTGGGAGATTGATTTTTCATTTAACAAGGATGTTCTAAGTACAATTCCAGATTGGGTAAGGTTTCCGGTATTGCCAGTGGGTTTTTGGTCGACTGAAGCACTTAGTAAAATGGCTAGTGCTATTGGAAAACCATTATACACTGATAAGTTTACTTCTCATTATGAAAAGATTTCCTATGCAAGAGTATTAGTGGAAGTGGATGTTGCCTATACTCTCCCAGATCAGATTTAAATAGAGTCACCTTATGGACCAATGATTCAAGAAATTGAATACGATTGGAAACCTAGCTTTTGTAATGACTGCTTAAAATTTGGACATGACTCTATGGACTGTTGGTATAACACTAAATCTGATAAGAAACAGGAGATAATGGATGAGGAACAAGAAGAGGAGAAGGGGAGAAGGCAGAGAAGAAGAGGCAAGAAGTAGGGGAAGATTGTGAAACAAACCTGGATTATTAAACAGAATCAAGGAACCAAAGATGATCAACTAGGAATAAGGCAAATTCAGGAAGTTGTTCAGGAAGCAGAATGTGTAGAGAAAATGGAAGACAAAAGGGAAGGTGCACTACAGGCCAGTGGAATGCAAAATTCTGTAAAGGAGAGTGGGGCTACTGAAACTGAATGCATTAATGCAGAAGTAGAGAAACAGATTGATAAAGGAAAGAGTGTTGTTGTGCACATGGATAAAGAAAGAAGTGGTCATCATGTTGAGCCTAGACAACCTGACCCCATAAAATCCAAATGATTATTGCTACCTAGAACATTAGGGGGCTGAATCAAGCCCTTAAGTAAAAAGAGGTTAAAACTCTTATTGCTACTAATAAAGTAGATATTATGGGATGTATTGAAACTAAAGTGAAGGAGCATAAAGCAAAGAAAATACAGAGGAAAATTGCAAAAGGATGGAATGTCTGTTGTAATTATCATTGTGCTGTGAATGGTAGGATTTGGATATTATGGAGAAGCAATATTCAAGTGAAGGTGAGCCATATGACATACCAATTCATTCACTGTATTGTGGAGGAACCTAGAACACAGTTTAAAACTCATCTTAGTGTCATCTATGCTCAAAATGATGGTAATAAGAGGGAGAAGTTGTGGAATGACTTACGACAGATCAATATACCAGATAAGGAGACTTGGATATTGAGTGGTGACTTTAACAATGTTCTAATCTTTGAGGATAGAATTGGATCTCCAGTTACAGCTGCTGAAGTTCAGGGGTTTAAAGGACTGATTGATGATATGGAGTTAACTCCAATAAGAGCAAAAGGGTGGCACTATACATGGACAAATAAACAAGGTACTTGGAGTAGAGTATATAGCAAAATAGACTGGGCTCTAGGGAACTATCAGTGGTTACAATAGTATGGACATGTGGAAGCAGACTATTTGAATCCTTCAATATCAGATCACTCTCCTATTCTCATGAAATGTGGCAACTACAAATTAATGCACCATAAACCATTCAAACTCTATGCAAATGTTATGGAACACCCTCAATTTTTTAATGTTATTAAGCAAGTATGGGACCAGAAATATGAAGGTGCACCTATGCAGCAAGTATGGTGTAAATTGAAGACAATGAAAGAACAACTCAAGGAAATAAATGCTTTTATGGCTTCATATAAGCAGAAACTTGAACATGCAAGGGAAAGACTGGAGATTGTGCAAAGTCAAATGAGGATTAATCCTATGGATGGAGCATTGATAGAAGAAGAAAGAATGACACTAGAGAGAGAAATGGAGCAATGTAGAGGAGCATGTGATGAGGTAGAAATCAAAGGCATATTGGATTGAATGTGGTGATGCTAATACCAAATACTTCCATGCCCAATGGAAGATAAGATCCAACCATAACAGTATCACTTCTATATACACTGATACAAGAATAAAGATAACAAATGCTAAACTTGTGGAGCAGGAATTCATCGATGTGTTTCAATCCTTAATGGGTAACTGTGCCACAGAATTACCATGTGCAAACACAACAGTAATAAAAGAAGGGCCTTGCTTAACAGTGGAGCAACAAAGAGTATTGATTCAGCATGTGACTATAGAGGAGATAACTGAAGCTATTAAAGATATGCCTAAAGACAAAGCACCAGGGGTTGATGGGTTCCCTGTGGAGTTTTTTTACAAGAAACTGGGAGATAGTGAAGAAGGATATCTTTGAGGCAGTGCAGGATTTCTTTGATACAAACAGGCTGCCTCAGATGATAAACACAACTGCTATTACTTTAGTTCCTAAAGTAAAAACACCAGCAACAATAAAAGATAATAGGCCTATAGCTTGTTGTACTACTTTGTACAAGATTATTTCTAAGGTGCTTACAAGGAGAATCAAAGGGGTACTGGATGGGTTGATTGATCAATCACAGTCTGCATTTATTGAAGACAGAAGCAAAGTGGATAATATTTTGTTAAGTCATGAGCTCTTTAAAGGCTATGCAAGGAAAGGAGTGTCACCAAGGTGTGTGATGAAAATAGACTTGAGAAAAGCCTATGATATATTGGAGTGGAGTTTTCTGAAGCAGATATTGATTGATCTTGGTTTTCCTTGTAAATTTGTGCAATGAATCATGATATGTACTACAACAGTCTCATACTCATTGGTGCTTAATGGTGGATTGACTAAGCCTTTTAAAGGGAGAAGAGGGATTAGACAAGGGGATCCTATGTCCCTTTATTTGTTTGTTATAGCAATGGAATATCTGAGCAGGGAATTGAAGCAGTTGTATAAGAATGAAAATTTTAACTTTCATCCTAAGTGTAGGAAATTGAACAGTACTCATGTGTGTTTTGATGATGTACTGTCGAGCTGATTTAGGATCCATTAGAATTCTGAATGAAGCATTCAACAGGTTTTCACAAGCTTCTGGATGCTTCTGGATTGCAGGAAAACATAAATAAAAGTGCCATATATATGGCCGGGATATCTCAGAAGACCAAGAAATATATATTGCAAACACTGGGTTTCATAGACGGCAAACTACCTTTTAGATATTTGGGAATCCCATTGGATTCAAAAAAGTTGAGTATTGGACAGTATTTGCCTTTAATTGAGAAAATAACAGCAAGGATCACCTGTTGGTCAGCAAGGCTGTTATCTTATGCAGGCAGATGCCAACTGATAAATCAATCATCTTTGGCATTCAAACATATTGGGCGCATGTATTAATATTCCCAAAAAAGGTGCTGAAAATGATTGAAACTATCTGCAGAATTTTTCTATGGACAGGGAATGTAACTGTGTCTAGGAAAGCATTAATAGCTTGGGATAATGTTTGTAAACAAATAGTTGCTTGAGGACTGAATATACTGGATATTAAAGCATGGAATAAAGCAGCAGTCATAAAACACTTATGGGATCTAACTAGGAAGAAAGACTGCTTATGAATACGATGGGTGCACAGTTTCTACATAAAGAAGAAGGAGTTGGACACAATGCCTACTCCTAAGGCAGCAGCCTGGGTAATAAGGAAGATATTGGATAGCAGGGAATATATAATGAAGCATCCTAAGCTTCAAGGGGATCTGCAACAAAGGCTACAAAGTTTATGCAAGAATGGCAAGTTTCAGATAAAGCAGATGTACAAGAAAATGATTCCAGAATACTGCAAAGTTGAATGGAGAGGACTAATGTTACATTCCAGTGTGCACCCAAGATACAGATTTATATTATGGCTTGCAATACAAAGGAGGTTAGAAACTGTAGACAGATTGGTGAAGTTTGGTATCTTTATACCAACTGACTGCATATTCTGTAAACAAATTGTGGAAATATTTAACCACTTATTCTTTAAATGCTCAGTAACAAAGAGTTTGTGGGTAAAAATGTGTATATGGTTGGGGCATACAAGAAGTATAGATGACGGGGACTATGAATTGAAGTGGATTAGCAGGAAAGCAAAGAGCAGGAAAGGCATAAATGGTATCACATGTTGTGTGTTTGCTATGAAAGTTGTTGTGATATGGAGAGAGAGGAACAGAGGCAGATTTGAATTGAGCAAGTATGATGAGTATCAGATTTACAGAGAGATAATCCAACATGTTCATATTCGAGGGAAGCACTACAACATATGGAGAGAATCACTACAAAAGCTGGACTGAATTCCTTGATATAGTGTATAGACAGTATTGGAAAGACATAGAAGTCAGATTAAATAGTTTAAACAGTTTCTTTGCTTGTCTTTGGTATATGATGTATAAAGGTAGTAGTGAGTCAAAACTACTACTAGGACTCATTGTATTCAATTTTTGAGTATTAATAGAAATATAAAGTTTAATAAAAAAAAAAATATCACTACTAAGAAATAGTTTTTTACCGACACAACAGTTTTTCCGTCGCTTTTTCGAGAGACTTTCTGTTTGAGTCCCTCGGTACTTTTGAACATTTTAATTTCTAATTTAAAAAAAGAAATACCGACGGACAACTCTCGGTATATAATGATACTTTGACTGGTCAAAATTTAATTTGTCGTACCGATGCACTCTTATTACCGACGGACTCTCTCGCAACATTTTGCATTTATATTTTAAAATTATTTTTTTAGGTGCCGACGGTGCATTTAAAAAAAAAAAAAAAAAAAGTTATTGACGGACCCAATCGCTATTGCATTTACATAATATTTTGAATGTTGTTCTTACAGTACCGATGGGCTTCTGTCGCTAATTTAAATATATAATCTTAAACATAATTATTTTTTATTACACAATAGCGAGGGGGCCGTTGATAAGTCCCTCGGTAAGTATTTACTTAATTATCTTAGGAGTTGATTAGCCTATTTATTAAAAATTACACTAAGTGGAACTGTACTCATGGTAATTACACTACTTAAAAATATATTAGTGATAATTAGCTTAGTAATTTATAATTACACGAAGTAAAAGTGAATTTTTAATATCCTTAACTACATTGATTAACCTATACATTAAATAATTACACACTAAGAAGAAGTGTGTTAGTCGTTTTCGTAAGAAATATTAGTGATGGTTTATTTTATAAATTGATAATTGATGTAAGTAGAAGTGTATTAATGGTGTCCTTAAGTAACGTTAACAATGGATTATCATACATATTGATAATACACTAAGTAAAAGTATATTAGGTATTTAACTTGTAGATTGATAATTACATAAAGTATAAGTGTATTCGTTGTATTTAGCTCGTAGATGAGTGATTTTAAGTTTGGTTGGATTATTGTTTAGTTTTGAATATTACATTTTGAGGTTTGGTTGTATTTTGTGTAGTTTTGATCGGATGATTATGAAGTTTGGTTGGATAATTTTGATGTTTGATGGGATAATTTGGATGTTTGGATAGTTTATAAAGTTTTATTGTTGTTAATTTGTGTTTTACTGTGGTTACATTTATGTTTCTATTAAATATTTTGGCTGGCAGGTGGTGCAGCAAAAAATAAGCATTACCTATAAAAAATGTACCAAATTTATCAAGGTAGTCTGTCGGTATACTAAAAATGAATTTTCAAATTTTGTTGGACATACTGACTGATATTTAAATTTACTAAATTAAAATTTAAATGTACTTATGGTGTCCGAGAGTGATGTTAAATTATTATTTTTAATTTACAGAGAAATATCCGTCGGTATAGATATTATTGAGATTATATTATTTTATATTATACCGACGGATATTCATCAATAAGTAAAATTATTTAACCAAATTGTGTCGGAAAGCTACCGAAGGCTGTCCGATAGGGTCCATCGGTAATTAACAAGGGATTCCGTCGATTACTTTTACCGACGAGCGATTTACCTACGTGCCGCTTACCGACGGATCCCTCGGTAAAGCCTTGTGTTATTTGCAGGCACGTCACATATATCTGAAGGTATTTCAACATTGTAAATAGGAATAATGCACCATCTTTATATGCAATAAGAAAATTACCAATGGTAAGTCAGAAATCCTTCTTTACACCCTTCCGTGCTTTAGCTTCTAACTTTTTTTCTCCTAAAAACTAATATTGACAGCCTTGGTTTTTTATGGTCCTTTATGCCCAAATTAATTCGTAAACTGTCATGCCAAGCGACTCTTTAGGAAATGTGAATATTATTCAATTTCTTTTAAATGATAAGTTCCATAAAAAATCTGAAATTTTCCAACAAAAATTTTCTCCATAAAGGTAGAAGACTTGACGCTTACATGGTTTCATTGTTGAGAAAATATCAAAATTAAGCAGTGAAAATTAAAGTCCATCAGAAGCAACTTGTATAAATGATATGTACCTTGGGGTGTGAATGAAGATGCCTATTGTAGATATATAAAATTTATTGGGTCAAATCCATACAAAATTTGGATTAAATTCAATTGGGTTAAATAATTAATTTGGACTTTACAAGTTAAATTAGTCCATTTTAATATTTTCAAGCCCAAGGTTCATTTCATCTTAAGGCCCAGACTCATGCCATGTGTCAAGTGACAGGGCACATCCAGTCAAACTGCAACCCAAAAAGATGACGCCACGTGTTAAATGATGTGGCAATCCAAGTAAAAATGCAAGAACCAACCACAGGTCGTCAAGTGGCTAAAATGACATGAGCCAATCAGAATCAAACAAGAGAGTTCATATGTACCTGGATTGTCCATCCTCTACAACTATAAATAGAGGGGTTACATAACTCTCAAGGACATTCAGAGTTGGAGAAGAACACTCCGCAACTGGTGAAGGCATCCACAAGCAGAGAGATCAATCATCAAGTGCAAAGTTCTTCTACAAAGGAGTGGTCAACAGAGTTCTTCCCGGAGATCAAGCCGTAACAACAAAGTGTTGCTCGACGTTCTTGGCGATTAAATACATCACAATGAGGTCTGCATCGTCCTACATTCGAGAAAGACGTTTCTCAAGCCCTCGAATCACGGAGAATTTTAGAGAGGAGAATCAGAGATACATAGAATTGTACTCGCAAATATTTATCAATAAAATCTCTTTTTCTTCATATTATTTTTGTTGCAGTTTATTTTTCGTACTACGAAAATTTGTTGCGAACAAATTTTGGCACGCCTAGTGGGACCAATTCTGCTCTTCATCTCTCCTTCTTGCAAGTTGAAAACTACAAACTTCAGATCTAATGCTACAATGGGCTTCCGCAAGTGTGATGTTTCATGCAAAGATGCTATTGTTGTCGCGTCTGCTGAGCTCAATCATGTTGGCCCAATCACTCGAAGCAAGTTCAAGGCTAGTGGCTTGGATGGAACTAAATACTTCGCCTTCTTGGAGATGTCAAAGAAGAGAACATCTCACACGACGTCTGCAACCGCAATCTTTGGGGGCAACACCCCATTCTCGTTATTTGACGAATTTTCTCAAACAGCCTCCAACCCTGGGAAATTTGAGGATTTGGTAGATTCTCCAGTTTCAACGAAAGTCAACGCCTTAATGACTGACACAACTAACATGGATGAGAAGTTTGCCATTATGGAATAGACTATTGAAGTCTTGAAGAAATCTGTTGAAGACAAAGACCTTCAAATTGCTCAACTCATGAACAAATTAGAGGCATATGCACCTGGAGAGTCAAGCCACGTCCCTCCTCGTTCACCTGACTCCACCCCACAAAAAATGACTATTGAGGAATCACTTTCCAAGCTCAACATTCAAAAGGAAAAGCAATCCACTTCAGTTGCGGCGTTATCTGTCCAACAATTGCAAGACATGATAACAAACACCATCAGAGCTCAATATGGCGGACCATCGCAAAGTTCGTTGTACTACTCTAAGCCTTATACTAAGACAATTGATTGTCTAACCATGCCAACCAATTATCAACCACCAAAGCTGCAGCAATTTGATGGCAAAGGGAATCCAAGGCAACATATTACCCACTTTGTCGAGACTTGTAGCAATGCTGAAACGCATGGTGACCTTTTGGTAAAATAATTTGTTCGTTCTCTGGAAGGGAACACATTTGACTGGTATATCGACTTGGAGCCCAAGTCCATTGACAGCTGGGAGTAACTTGAGAAGGAATTCATCAATCGTTTTTACAGTACCCGAAGAACTGTAAGCATGATAGCGTTGATAGGAACAAAGCAAAGGAAGGACGAGCCCATGATGGATTACATCAATCGTTGGAGGGCATTAAGTTTGGATTGCAAGGATCGGCTTTCAGAAATATCTGCCGTGGAGATGTGCATTCAGGGAATGCACTGGGGCCTTTTGTACATCCTACAAGGGATCAAACCACGAACTTTTGAAGAACTTGCAACACGAGCTCACGACATGGAGTTAAGCATCGCAAACCATGGAAAGGCATCTTCATTCGTTGATCAGAAAGAGTTCAAGAAACATGTTGCATCAAAGAACCAAACCAAAGAATCTATGGCGGTGAAAGCCACGACTAAGAAAAAGGTCAAGGAGGATAAGACCCCGAGTCAATATCCCAAAGAGGAGAAACGTTGTCCAACATTGAAGGAATTGGAGGTGAAGGTTTATCTGTTTCCATATTCATACGTACCCACGATCCTTGATGAATTGTTGGCCAAAAAAGTCATCGATCTCCCTGAATCAAAAAGACCTGAGGAAATTGGTAAAGTTGGTGATCCGAAATACTGCAAGTTTCATCGCGTCATTAGCCACCCTACAAAGAAATGCTTTGTCCTAAAGGAGAAAATCATGGCTCTTGTAAGTGAAGGAAAAATCATCATAGACATGGATGAAACAACAGAAGCAAATCATGAAAGTATGGCGCTCAAAGAAAAGAAGTGTTCAAGGTGGCAGAACGCGCCAGGCACTGCCTTCTTACAATTTGGAAGTTTCGAGCCCGTTGAAGTTGATTGTCCAAGGAAAACTCTTGAGGGTTCACTAAGGCTGAACACTCAGTCTAAAGACAAAGACGATGAGGGTTGAACTCTAGTCACTCATAAGAAACGAAGACTTCAAGAAGTTTTAAAGCTACCACTTCCTAAGCCCAGAGCAAAAATAAGCGATGTGGATAAACTACAACCAGCAAGAATTATAAAATTTTCTATTAGCAAGAAGATTAACGGTGCCCTACCGCCGAAGTTCCGAAATCCCATCACATTGCATGAATTCTTTCCTGGAAAATTCCTTCATGGAGGTCACGTTGGTGCAACTCATGTAGTTTCTAGTGCATACGAAACAAAGGAAAGCAACGATGAGCTTGCTCCAATGAAAACACAAGAACATCATGATAACGGAAAAATTATCACATGTTGTGCAACAATTTCCTTCACAGACGATGACTTGTTGCTGGGGTCTAGACCACATAACAGACCTTTGTTCGTTGTAGGGGCCATTCGGGAACAACATCTCAATCGCATACTTGTTGATGATGGTTCAGCTGTCAACATCATGCCAAAGATGGTGCTAAAAAAGCTTGGGATCTCTATCGATGAGCTATCCAGAAGTAATCTAACCATCCAAGGTTTCAACCAAGGAGGACAACGAGCCATAGGTATGATCCGCGTGGTATTATCCATTGGTGAGATGAAGTCAAACACCCTGATTCACGTCATAGAGGCTAAAACATCATATAACCTATTGCTTGGACGTCCTTGGATTCATGAGAATGGAGTCGTATCGTCTACTTTGCATCAATGTCTGAAGTACATAAGGGATGGAGAGATAGTCAAAATTGATGCAGACATCAATCCTTTCTCTAAGACGGAGTCATACTTTGCAGATGCAAAATTCTACCTAGATTCTTGTGAACCGAGTGTGGAGAAACCATCGTCAGTCGATGAAGCTGATGTCAAGTTAGAAGAAGAAAATGAGGCTCAATGGACTACCACCAAGCTGCCTAAGAATAGAACTGAAGAAGTCTCCATTAAGTTGTCATCATCTCAAGGTGACATACAGACAAAGACTGATAAGGAGCATCTAGTTTTTCGCTATGTTCCGCGTGAGCATCGAAAGAAAGGGCAACCTTTGCTACAGGAATGTACTCCAAAGAAGCAAATGAGTCTCAAAGATATCCAACATTTGAAGGAGCATAAGACTATCCCAGTTTCGCAAATCCCATACGTGACTTTTGAGTCTACTAAAGACAATCTCCAAGATGATAAAATAAAAGGGCACTATGATACTAAGGCCTCCATACTGCTTGAAAAGTTTGGTTATGACTTATCCAATCCATCAAGACTAGGAGAACTCAAATACGAAGTCACTGGTGAAAAGATACATGGGCTCAATGAGTCCCAAATGAAGTTGAGAAAGCAAGGGCATTACGTCGCCACTCCAAAGTTTGGGTTGGGATTCAGTTTGGCAGAGCCTCTTAAAATTTCATCTAAGAGAAGCAAAGAGATAGCTTCATCACAACACACCTCGGTAGAGGAGATCGAGGAAGTTAAGGGCAAGAAAATAAAACAACGGGCTTCAATGTTTGATTGCATTGGAAGCTCAACCCCTCAGGTCTCGGTATTTGAAAGACTAAGGTATCTTCCAAACGTCTAATAAAAGTTTCCACTCCCTTAAAGACTTCTGTCTTTTGTCGCCTTGGAACCACAAGGAAGTCACCATCTAGAAAGATAATGTCAAAACATAAGGAGCAAGGCCATGATGAGTGGGGTCATTTTGAAGTTGTTACTAACAAGAAAATCTGTAGTGCTTTCCCATCACATATGAAGAGGAAGTCTATTTTGTCAATATCCACGAATGGTCCACTGAAGGTGCAAAGGAAAACCATTATTTACACTTGCCATCCTCTTAAAGGAGCAGAGAAAGAGAAATAAGCCATGCCAACCACCCAAGAAAGTCGAAGAGAAAAGTCAGACTTTGTGGAAACGTCCTATCACATCACCGTGGAAGATAGCCCATGCCTTGACGTTGATGATGAAGTCCACGAGGCTCCCCCTCAACTTGAAGATGGTGGTCAATCAACCGTGTATGAGCTTAAGGAACTCAATTTAGGCACTCCGGAAGATCCACGCCCCACCTTCATTAGTGCTCTTCTTACGCCTCAAGAGAAGGAGGAATACTCCAAGTTATTGAGTGAATACAAAGATGTATTCGCTTGGTCATATAAAGAAATGCCTGATCTTAGTCCTAAGGTGGTCGTTCATCATTTTGGGATCAAAAGTGGAGCACGCCTTGTGAAGCAGGCAAAACACATGTTTCGACCCGAGCTAGTACCACAAATCGAAGTCGAAGTCAACAAGCTCATTGAGGCGGGATAATTCGAGAGGTGAAGTACCCATCATAGATATCGAATATTGTACCTATCAAGAAAAAGAATGGTCAAATACGTGTTTGTGTTGACTTTCGAGACCTAAACAAGGCATGTTCGAAAGATGACTTTCCGCTACCAATCATTGAACTCATGGTTGATGCTACAACAGGGCATGGAGCTATGTCATTCATGGATGGGTCCTCTGGATACAATCAAATCAGAATGTCTCCAAAAGATGAAGAGTGTACTGCTTTCCGAACTCCAAAGGGGATATATTGCTACAAAGTGATGCCCTTCGGTCTGAAGAATGCTGGTGCCACCTACCAACGCGCAATGCAAAACATCTTTGATGACATGCTTCATAAAAGGGTTGAATTCTACGTCAATGACTTGGTGGTGAAGACGGAGAGTAGACGCTACCACCTTGAAGACCTTGAAATTGTTTTTGAAAGGTTAAGCAAATTCGACTTGAAGATGAATCCACTCAAGTGTGCATTTGGAGTTACCTCGAGAAAGTTTCTTGGCTTCATTGTGCGTCATCGTGGGATTGAAGTTGATCCCGCAAAGATCGACACCATTCAAAAAATGCCCAAGTCGAAGAACTTGAGGGAGCTTCGAAGTCTCCAAGGAAACTTAGTATTCATCCGGAGGTTCATCTCTAATCTGGCGGGACGGTGTCAACCCTTCAATCATCTATTGAGGAAGAATATCCCTTTTCATTGGGATCATTCATGTCAAAATGCTTTTTAAAGCATCAAAAGATACTTGTTGAATCCACCTGTGTTAAGGGAACCAATGCTTGGGAAGCCATTGATACTCTACATCGCGGCACAAGAACGTTCACTTGGAGCACTACTTGCTCAAGAGAATGAGGAAGGAAAGGAACAAGCCTTTTACTACCTCAGTCAAACTCTGATAGGAACTGAGTTGAACTATACGCCGGTTGAGAAAATATGCTTAGCATTACTTTATGCGATAAAGAAGCTAAGGCATTATTTGAAGCATACACCATCAAACTCATCTCTCGAGAAGACCCTGTGAAGTTCGTGATGACTCGACACGTTCTTTCCGGACGCCTTGCAAGATGATCCATATTGTTTAACCAATATGAGATCATACACACCTCAAAAGGCTGTGAAAGGACAGGCACTAGCCAATTTTCTAGTTGTTCACCCTCTTCCGGCAGAATGGGAGATTTCTTATGAGCTTCCAGATGAAGACATTTTGTTCATGAAGAACTGCCACCATGGACAATGTTCTTTGATGGGTCTGCACGTCGTAGTGGTGCGGGGGCAGGAGTTGTGTTGATCTCTCCAGAAAGACAAGTCTTGCCATTCTCCTTTGTTTTAGGTGAAACATGTTCCAAAAATTCCGCAGAGTACTGATACGCTCAAATTACACCTTAAAAATAGTGTAAAGCGGTCGAAGTCAAATATAATAACCCAACAAGGTTGGGGTCTAATCCCACAGGGAATAGGCGTGAAAAGATTACTTTGGTAGTGTGAATCTCAACTTAAATCGTATCTCTATTCCGTTAAGATAACAAAAATATGGGAATTGATTGTGTAATGATTTAATTGCAATAATGACAAGTATGATTAATTAGAGTTGTAATTAATATGATTAACTAAATCAAGGTTGTGTCCCCTTAAATGAGGTGTAATGCTAATGGGTGTTAATATGATATATTTCTAATGGAAGGTCCTTTAGATATGCAAATGATTTCTAAATGACTACCCAATATTTTTCAATAATTGGGTAGTATTTTCTCTTTATGATTTTCCCAAATATAAAAGAGTTTCAATGAAGAGTAATCAGTTAATGCCAAATAAAACCCATTTATTCCTAAGCGATTCTATTAAACAAGGTTTAAAGCCTTGAGTTTTTGATATTTACTCCTACCAATTCTAACTCATTTTTCCAAGCTAAGAAAGAATTAATGGTATTTGTTAATGTTTGCAACCACCAACAATAAATTAACAATGAGAAGTAAATATATATCAACCAACCATTATATATATATTCAATGTTAAATACCAAATAACATAATACTCATTTAGGGTCCACAACCTTAGTACTGAAAACTAGTCACTCATGCTTAAAGACAAAAAGATGAGAGTATTTAATGCCATGAATGCTTACAAAACACAAGAATCTTCACTTCTAAAGCTTCCAAAAGAGAGGAATATTCAAAGGGTGTGTTGTAGCTCTAAAACCAGACAAGAATGACCCACCAAAACTCAAATAAATCTATTTATAGTGGGCTAAAAATCGGGATAAAAACGGACAAAATTGCCCTTTCAGGTCAGCTATGCGACCGCATTCTTATCGCAGAACAAGAATGCGGTTTGCATTCTTCACAGCACCATCGAAAATGCAAACCCTAGGTTTCAGGTGCTTCACCGCATTTGTTGATCTGCGGTCCGCATTGTTGATATGCGACCGTAGAGTTGCATCGCATTTCTGAGCTTGGCTTCTGGGGTTGGAGGTTTGCGGTCCATTATGCGGCTCGCAAACACGTTATGCGATCGGATAATGGACCGCATTTTTGCTCTTGAATTTTGCCAAACTTTCTGTTGAATTGTGCGGTCTTTCTGTGCATTCTACGGTCCACATAGTGGATATGCGGTACCCTCCTGCTCATTATGCGATCACATTTAGCTCTTTTCCTCATTTTTTTAGCTTTTTTATCTCTTTTCATGTTCTTGAGCGTTTAGGCCTCATGCACTGCAAAACATCAAAATTCCATAAGTATAAAAGGTAATTGCTCTTAAAAACAAGCTACAATCTAAGCAATTTGGTATTAAATGTGCCAAAATTTTCCGGCACATCAACACCCCTAACTTAATCTCTTGCTTGTCCTCAAGCAACTAAAATGACTCTATCCTAACCTAGACTCCAACTACAAGACCGGAACCAGTAATGACCAAGGACAGTGTTAATTGCTAGTACCACAAGCATGCATTTTCATTTATTCACCCTTCATGAACAGTCACTGCTATTTACAAGGAAACTAATCAACTCGTGAACTTTGATCCTCGACTAATTTGACAAGTTACTCTCAGCTGAGTGATTTGCATCCGACTTCAAGAACTCAACTACTGTCAAACTTCACAGTACAAGTGCCCTTACCAGAAAGAAAGTGAGTCCCAACTCACAATATTTACAATGACAACAACAAGGGACATATTTACAAAGACACTCACACTCACAAAGAGTTTCAAGTGTCACGACTCATCATACCATAGGCTTGCCCTTATTTTAATTCGTTGCCTATTTAAGAACATTCGGTTGGAGATCCCATTAGGACTTCTTAGCTTGTAATGTAGTCTTAGGGAAGGGTTGGATAATCATTTGGGTACAAGTGACTACACCCTCCTTGAACACTACTCACATAATTCTCTTTCAGTGCCCTTGCTTCCTTTCAAACCCCATAGCCTTATTGGCATTTAGTTACCAACGTAGAACTACTTGAAATACCTCACTAAATCTCTTCAAGGGTCCCATTTCTATTTACATACATATCTTTTTTTTTCTTTTTTTTATATTATTTTTCTTTTGGAGCTTGAATAGTTTTCAAATGAATCTTTTGAGGTATATGTTCTACACTCAATGCACAACCTTACCAATATCCACTTTGACACCAAACCCCCAACTTAGGATTTTTGCCTCATTCTCAATATTCAAGGAGGGACGGGTGCAATAGAGGGAATTATTTTGCAAAACGGGAAAGGTTTGTAATGAGGTGTCCAACAAAAAAGCTAAAGGATCAAATGGGTAACTAGTGATAATCATGAGAACATTGGGTAGCTTGAAAGGCTTACTGGACTTTCCAATATCACAAAGAATGCCTAAGGTCATTTCTCTAACTAAATGTACTTATTATTAACATCGAAAAACCAACCGGGCAAGTTCTAGATGACAGAAGTAAACACAAGAATTATTGATTCAAAATCTAACACACACGGCACATGACTGTTTGGCTCAACATCGTTTTAGCTCATGAGTCAAGGCTTGACAACTCGAAGCTTTCATCATATTTACATGTATAATTCTAAGTACACATAGAGTCAAAAAGCGAGCCTCAAGTTCACATAGTTAATTGCCTTTTCGACACAAAATACTCTTTTTTTTATACAGGACGTGTATTGATTATTTACAAACACACATGCTTGAGACTAGACAATTACACCAAATCGGTCAATACGTTTCATCCTAGTGCCATGGTTCTACTATTACACCCTTGGAAAAGAACCTGGTGAAGAAAAACCAAGGAGGATTAATTGCTAATTACTACTGAGGACTATCTACTTGTTTTTTTTTGTTTTGTTGTTTTATATACACATAGATATCATATGTACGAACATAACACAAGTTAACGGTCAACAACATAAGTATGTACAAGAGTTTACCGATAAACTTAAAAAAGAAAATCACATATAAAATAAAGGGAAAACAAGTACAAGAGTTTGATGCATAAGTTTTCACAAAAGCTATACACATACAAGCTACCCTGCCACCACCCCCAACTGAAGAACATTCATTGTCCCCAATGCATAGAAAAATATGTAAAACCAGAGTCAGGGGCTCCCTAGGGCGCACTAAGCGCTATGGGAGTCAGTAGCCTGCGGGGTATCAGATGGGTCAATGATGGCCAGTGGAACTGGGTCTGCCAAAGGCCCAGCTGGAGGTGTGAACACCACTGATGGTGGAGGAGCTGCTGAAGATTCAGCTGGAGGGGTCTGAGAGTTGTTGGCCTCGCCGACGGGCGGTGAAATATCTGATGATGTGACTGCAGCAGCACTGACAGCTAAGGATCTCTATATCGCAATCTGCACCTGAGCATCCTCATCCTCCTCTGTAGCTGTGGTGACGGCAACCCCCTTTCCCTTCTCCTGCGGGCCCTCATCATCATCCGACCCTGAGTCAATACCCTCATCGTCAGTCTCCTCATCCTCGGACACTGTAAAATGTCCGGAATCCTCCCCAGTAGGTATACCAGCTGGTGCAGAGGGAGGTGGAGGCTTGGAGACTCCCACAGTCGGGGTTTCCTGGGCTGTCATCAGTGTAGAGAAGTCAAGGCCCAGCCCAGTCTCAGTAGTGCCTGCTCCCTGCTCACCTTTCTTGGGCAGGAAGGAAGAGAAATCGAACTCCAAATTCTGCAGCTTGTGGAGCTCAGTCTTTAGAGTGGACACATCAGTACGGAGCATTGGTAGGTCCCCAACCTCACCACGCTCTATCTTCTCAATTCTGGCCTCAAGCTCCTTCAGACGACCCTCGTAAGATGTATGCTGTTGTTGTAAGGCCGTCACGGATGACTGAATAGGGTTCAGGGCCTGCCTGATAAGTATAAGAAGGTCCTTCAGGAGCTTGTCTACCTTAGCATTGGTGTGTTGAGCTAGGAGACCAAGCTGCGACAGAACTGGCAGTGGAACAACTGACAAAGCACTGGCCCGAGGGGTAGGTTGTGGAGCAGCAGTGGATGTCTCTGCCGTCTGAGGTGCTATGGGAGTCTTGAGAGTCGGAGAGTTCTTCCTCGGTGGGAATCTGAATCTGAATATCTAGAGGAGTAGCAGCTACCTTTGGTGCCGCATCACTAATGCGTGTGATGGCGATGTCCTTCTCCGCTTGGCCTTTCTTGTCAACTCGCGGCAGTAGAGGAACATGGACAGCCTCACATAGGGCAGTGATCAAGCATGGGACGGGGAATGATGTATGTTTCTTCCATGCCCGGACACCTATCTCCCTGAAGATGATATCACTCACATCAATGGTGATCCCGGTCATAATGCAAGCAATGAGAATTGCTTTCTTAATGCTTATCTCTGTCTCATTTCTGGTTGGGACCAAGCATGAAGTGATGAAGCTGAGCCAGAATCTCCCTTCTCTCGTAAGATCCTCCTTGTAGATTTTGAAATTTGGGTCTATCAAGGCTGGGGTCCCTCTAGCAATCACAGACGCAACCGAAGCACGTTCGCCGTCTTTGTTGGCTAGTTTGGCATCATACTCAGCCGTGCTCGGGCTCTCTGCTGAAACATGATGCTCCTAGATGGTGGCCCTGTAACATGATACTTCCTTCCCCCGAACCAAAACCTGCTCACTAAATATCTTGTTGCGTTTGTGGTGAGGAGTCCTGGAGGCACCGTAGGAGGCATAGAATTCCCTCACGATTGTTTCATTATACTCCCCGGACAGCTCTGTGAAGCACTCCTACTTTCTAGCCTTGATGTTTGCTAGAATGTGGGGATATTGCTCTTGGAGACCGCTGAGACTCAACTGCTTCTCTGTCAGTATCTACCGCTTTTCAAGCCCCACTTTATACAAAGATCTGGAGTTAGGTAGTGGGAACCGAAGCTGATAATCATCACCCTGTTTCCTCCGTGCCTCGGCCATTAGATTAACCTCCGGCAAAGTTTCCTCCTCATTAGACTGAGAGGAACTTTCATCAACAGATTGTGGAGGTGCTTGACGTGCACGTTTCGCCAGAGGTGCTTGCCGGCTTGAGGATGCTCTTTTACTGGCAGAAGGTATATGTTTGCGAGGCATATCTGCAAAGGCAAGATGTGTGAGTGGTGTATCCGACAAAAGAAAGAAAGAAAAAGAAGAAAGAATAAAAATTTAACTGGAAAAATTCATTGTACGACAGGTTATGCGATCGCATAACCACTATGCGGACCGCAAACGTGTCGCAGAATAACAATGTGATGTGAATGACTGATTATGCGGTGACTTCTGCGATCGCATATCCATTATGCGGTTCGCAAAGGCATCGCAGAATCAACTGTCAAAAAAAACTTACCACATTATGCGATCGCATAGTCGACCGCAAAGGTGACTCTGCGATCGCAGACATGCCGCAAACATCACACTAGAACAAATGTGGACTGTGGAGGTATGCGACGCATCTGCGGTCCGCATATCAACTATGCGATCGCAGACATGTCGCATTACGTTGTCTTCATCACCTCACATAGGGTTTCCAATGCGACAAAGATGCGGGCCGCATAACCAGTATGCGGACCGTAGAACTCGTCGTTTTCACAGTTAATCTTAACCCTAACAATGGTGATCTTAAAGTCATGGTTCCTTACCAACCTATTTACAGATTTTTTAAGATATACCCCCCCCCCCATAATAGCTTATACACTCTAGGAAGAGCAGGATCAAACCACAATATTCGAAAGCAACCACAACAAACAAAAAAAACAAAAACACAGACATTTACACTTATCCTACAAGAAATTACACGAAATGGAGAATAGAAAGGGTAAACTTACCAGGAGAGGAAGAAGTAGGATTGAACAATAATACTGTACGTGATCCTCAAAGAC
Source organism: Nicotiana undulata (assembly GCA_005239495.1). Taxonomy (NCBI): domain Eukaryota; kingdom Viridiplantae; phylum Streptophyta; class Magnoliopsida; order Solanales; family Solanaceae; genus Nicotiana; species Nicotiana undulata. Next base: position 61,420 of record ML254569.1, on the reverse strand, counting down.
ATTTTTAACCAAGGGCTTGCGAATTCAATTGACCGTTTCACAAATGTTTTGCTTTCCCTCTTTTCTTTCTCGTTTCGAATTTTTTTTTTCTCTTTATTTTTTTTTGTTTGGTTGTGTGTTAGTGAAGATGAACGGTTAGTGAGATGTAGGGGGTTAGAAATGCAAAAAGGGGTAGGGAACTTACCTGGGGCTGATATGCGATGGACGAGGTACCGCATTTCTTAGTATGCAACCACATACTGGTTATGCGGTGATATATTTCATGAGCTTGCTAATGTACACTATGCGATGCACTATGCGATCGCATAACTGAAATGTGGTTCGCATAGTGCACAGTGGAATCACATTTTAGCCCTCCGAAAATGCCCAACTAACTGCCCAGGTCTGCGATGAGAATGCGGTCCGCATAGTTACAATGTAATCGCATTTGTGTCGCAGACTGGGCATGTTTTTTTTTTTCCAGCTTTCCTTCCACTTGTAATTTTACCCTGTTTTTGTGGTCTTTTGAACCACCTGCACTATAACACACACTTTAAATTGCTCAAAGAACCCTATTTACTCAAAAACCAAAATTTAAAAGACAAAAGAGTGTTACCACACATGGGTTGCCTCCCATGAAACGCTTGATTTAACGTTGCGGCACGACGAAGTTGGCATTCTTGCGAAGTCATTCATCGATAGGACAAGGACCATCCTTAAGAGCCAATTGCTCTATCACATGCCTCTCTCCATCTGTGCCCAAGTAGTGTTTGATGCGTTGGCCATTAACTTTGAACGTGCGGAGCCCATCCTCAGTTGTTAATTCCACAACGCCAAATGGGGATACATCTACCACTTTGAAAGGACCGGACCATTTTCATTTGAGCTTGCCCGGAAACAGTTTGAGTCTTGAGTTGAAAAGCAACACCAAGTCACCGGACTTGAACTCCCGTTTCAAAATCTTCTTGTCATGGACAAATTTCATTCTTTCCTTATACACAGCTGCACTTTCATAAGCATGGAAACAGAATTCCTCCATTTCGTTGAGTTTAATTAGCCTCAAATTTGTAGCTTCAGTCCAGTCCAAGTTCAACTTCTTCAGAGCCCACATGGCTTTATGCTCCAATTCCACAGGTAGATGACAAGCTTTACCGAACACTAACCGATAGGGAGAAGTACCAATGGGAGTTTTGTAGGCCGTACGGTATGCCCATAATGCATCGTCTAGCTTCCTTGACCAGTCGGTCCTGTTTGCATTATCCGTCTTTGCTAGGATGTTCTTGATCTCCCGGTTGGAGACTTCTACCTGGCCACTTGATTGGGGATGATAAGGTGTTGCCACCTTATGCTTGACACCATATTTCTCTAACAGCCCAATGAAAGCCTTTTTGCAAAAATGAGAACCACAATCGCTGAGAATGGCCCTGGGAGTGCCAAACCGCGTGAATATGTTTTTCTTTAAGGATGCAGTCACACTCCTTGCCTCATTGTTTGGCAAGGCAATAGCTTCAACCCATTTGGACACGTAGTCCACAGCTACCAGAATGTACTTCATACCACAAGAACTCACAAAGGGCCCCATAAAGTCGATGCCCCACACATCAAAAATTTCAACCTCCATCACAAAGTTCATAGGCATTTCATGTCGCTTGTATATTGATCCCTGTCTTTAGCATTGGTCACAAGATTTGACCATTTGGTTGGCATCATGATAGAGGGACGGCCAATAATAACCACATTCAAGCACTTTTGTCGTCGTCCGATTACCTCCGTGATGACCACCAACCGGTGAGTCATGGCAAGCCTTTAGTATTTGCATCATTTCTTCTTATGGGACACACCTTCTAATAATGTTGTCCACACAGATACGGAACAAGTATGGCTCCTCCCAATAATATTGCCGACACTCTCTTAAGAATTTTTTCTTTTGATATGCTTCTAAATCATCCGAGATTAGGTCACTAACCAAGTAATTGGCAATGTCGGCGTACTAAGGAGTTGATGAAGAAGATAATGCCAAGATATTCTCATCGAGGAAGGCATCGTTGATATCAAGATCATCCTTTGGTCGCCCGTCTTCTTCAAGTCTAGAGAGGTGGTCCGCCACTTGGTTCTCGGTGCCCTTTCGGTCCTTGACTTCAAAATCAAATTCTTGTAACAAGAGGACCCACCAGATTAGTCTTGGCTTGGCATCCTTCTTTGCCATGAGGTATCGAAGAGCGGCATGGTCAGTGTAGACCACCACCTTGGATCCCAACAAGTAAGCTCAAAATTTTTCGAAAGCATACACAATAGCAAGAAGCTCTTGCTCCGTCACCGTATAGTTCATTTGTGCATCATAAGTGTCTTGCTTGCATAATAAATCGGATGAAGAACTTTGTTGTGCCGTTGACCCAAACGCTCCAATTGCTACACCACTGGCGTCACACATGAGCTCGAATAGAAGAGACCAATCCGGTGTGACAATAATGGGTGCCGTGATGAGATTCTCCTTGAGCTCCTCGAATGCCTTGAGACACTTCTCATCGAACACAAACTTGGCATCTTTCTCAAGGAGCTTGCACATAGGATTTGCAACTTTTGAAAAGTCCTTGATAAATCGCCGATAGAATCCGGCATGCCCAAGAAAGCTTCGAATACCCTTTACCGATGTTGGTGGAGGGTGTTTGGAAATGATCTCAATCTTTGCCTGATCGACTTCAATGCCACTTTTTGAAATTTTATGCCCCAAGACAATGCCCTTGTCCACCATGAAGTGGCATTTTTCCCAATTAAGCACGATGTTGGTCTCTTCACATCTTTTAAGCACTTGTCTAAGGTTGTCAAGACAATGCTCGAAGGAGTCACCGACTACGGAAAAATCATCCATGAAAACTTCTAGGAATTCTTCCACCATGTTGGATAAAATGTACATCATGCATCATTGAAAGGTAGTCGGAGCGTTGCACAACCCAGAGGGAATCCGACCAAAGGCAAAGGTTCCATACGGGCAAGTGAATGTGGTCTTCTCTTGATCTTCCAAGGCTATATTGATTTGATTGTATCCGGAATACCCATCGAGGAAGCAATAGAAGGATCTTCCCGCTAGCCGATCAAGCATTTGATCAATAAAAGGCATAGGGAAATGATCCTTTCAAGTGGCATTATTGAGCTTCCGGTAGTCCATGCATACTCTCCATCTGGTGACCGTCCGAGTGGGGATAATCTCATTCTTTTCGTTGTGAATCACCGTCATGCCTCCCTTCTTTGGCACACATTGTACCGGACTCACCCATGGACTATCCTCAATGGGGTAGACAACCCCGACATCCAACGATTTGATTATTTCCTTCTTGACCACTTCTTGTATTGAAGGATTTAATCTTCTTTGATGTTCCACACTTGGCTTGCTCCCTTCTTCCAATTGAATTTTGTGCTCACATATCCTGGTGGGGATTCCTCGGATGTCGGCAATTGTCCATCCAAGTGCTTGCCGGTGCTTCCGCAAGACATTCAACAATTCATCAACATGCACATCATTCAACAACGAAGAAACGATTACCGGTAAAGTGTTATTAGAGCCGAGAAATTTGTGCCTCAAGTGTGATGGGAGTGGTTTGAGCTCAAGTTGTGGTGGCTCAATGATTGAGAGTTTTGCGGGGGGAGTAGCTCGATTCTCTAAGTCAAGAGAAAGCTTCTTTGGTGCGTATGTGTAGGACCCACGTCCTTCCAATGCGTTCACTAATTCAACATACCCCTCAATGTCTTCACCATCAAAGTTCACCAAGATTGCCGCCAAAGCCTCGCCGAGGCATTCTTCTTCCATATTCATCTCAATGGCATCTTCAACCTCATCAACTACATCAATGACCGAGATTCCCTCGTATGCACTTGGCAATTTCAAACCCTTGCTAGCTTGGAAGGTAACTTACTCATCATTCACTCGGAACTTGATTTCATGTTGTTTCGAATCCATTAAAGCTCTTCCCGTCGCAAGGAATGGTCTTCCTAAAATGATAGTAATCTCCTTGTCTACCGCACAATCCAAGATGACAAAATCGGCCGGGAGGAGGAACTTCCCCACCTTTACCAATACATCATCAACAATGCCCACGGGTTTCTTAATTGATTGATCGGCCATTTGCAACCTCATGCTAGTAGGTATTGGCAACCCCAGTCCTGCTTTCTTGTAGATAGCAAGAGGCATCAAATTTATACTAGCTCCATTGTCACAAAGTGCCCTAGCAAAGTCTTTCAACCCGATGGTACATGGAAGAGTGAATGCTCCTGGGTCTCCCTTTTTCTTCACGGTGGTTGTAGAAATTATCGAACTTAACCGATGAGTCAAGTTTACCACTTCATTCTTTGTAGTTCTCTTCTTCGTCATCAAATCTTTCAAATATTTGGCAAACCCCGGCATTTCTTGGAAAACCTCTAAGAATGGGATTTTTACCGACAATTGTTTCAAGATGTCATAGAACTTTTCAAACTTGCCATCATCCACCCTTCGTGCAAGCCTTTGAGGGAATGGGGGAGTAGGTCGAGGAATTGGTGGAGGAGCTTTTGGAGTCTCCTTCACTTTTTCCTTACCCTCTCCCTGTTTTGCCTCTTGGATCTTTACCTCATGAGAGGGCTTCTAAATTTCAACCACCCTCGGCAACTCAACTTGTGGTTCCACTCCTTGATCAAGACTTTCTACATCAACCACTTGATCACTTTCATCCTGAAGCACCTTACCACTTCTAGTTGTGATGGCCATGCAATGAGAAGATGGTCCGCTTGGACCACCTTTTGGGTTGACCACCGTGTCACTAGGAAGAGTACCTTTTAGCTTGGGATTTTGTTCTCGTGACAAATCCCTCATTTGCATCTCTATCTTTTGAATGGAGGCGGTGTGTGATCCCAGTACCTCGGACATGTTTTTCATTGTTGCATCACTTCGCTCTTGATTTTGCAAAATTCTCTCAAGCATCCCTTCCATTTTGGTCTCATTTGATGGCCCCTCCTTGTATTGTGAAGAGTTGGAATATTGCCCTATTGGTGGAACATAAGGGTTGGAACTTCTATTGGCATAATTGTTGTTGTTGTTGTTGTTCCACGATCCTTGACCACTTTGATCATTTCGCCAATTTTGTTGGCCTTGCCCTTGCGGGTTTGGTCTCTAATTGTTTTTTTGGCGGTAACCACCTTGAGAGTTTTGGACCTAATTTGCTTCTTCAAAATCTTGAATTCCCATTGATTGCATGTCTTCCACCATATTTACCTTTTTTGGTTGACTCCCAGTGAACATCTTTGTCAACACATCGATGTTAGTAGCAAGACCGGCAATCACTTGGTCTCTCTCTTGATTTTCTTTAATCATGTTGGTAAGAGAGGGAGTACCGTAAGAAATTCCACCACTAGTATCCTCTGAATTCCATGCTTGATTATGCTTAGCCATTTTATCTAAAATTTGAGTGATCCTAGCGAATGACTTGTCCATGAAGGACCCATCTGCGGCATTTTTAGCAATGGATTGGGATAGTGGGTCCAAACCCATATAGAACTTCTCCATCATAATATGGTCTAGGAACCCATGGTTTGGTGATCTCACTAGGTATAGCTTGAACCGATCTCATTCCTCGTGTAAATGCTCCCCTGGCAGTTGCTTGAAGAAAAATATTTTGTCTCTGAGCTCTGAATTTTTGCTATCTGGGAACCACTTTGCTAAGAAGGCTCGGACAAGCTCAGGCCAAGTTGTGATAGTTTGAGGAGGTAAGTTTTGGAGCCATTTTTTTGCTTCTCCCGCCAACGAGTACTTGAATACACGCAACCTCAAAGCATCATCCGTCACATTGGTTTGTTTGTGCATGGCGCATACACCCAAGAAGTTCCTTAGGTGTTGCGTCGGGTCATCATCCGTTGAATTATGGAACAATCCTTCCGCCTTGAGCAATAGAATCATTCCATGATCCACTTTGAAAGTAGATGCACCAACTACCGGAGGGAGGATAGCATTGGTGTCATCAATATATTTCTCGATGTCGGCGAAAGGGTTCTCCTCTTCATCATACTCAATGTTGGCCATTGTCACCTAGTTCACCAAACAAAACGAGCAACGTGTGATGGAATAGAAAAAGATATAAAGTAAAGTACACACTATCTAGTAATTTCAAAATCGTATTCCCCGGCAACGGCGCCAAAATTTGATACGCTCAAATTACACCTTAAAAATAGTGTAAAGCGGTTGAAGTCAAATATAATAACCCAACAAGGTTGGGGTCGAATCTCACAGGGAATAGGCGTGAAAAGATTACTTTGGTAGTGTAAATCTCAACTTAAATCGTATCTCTATTCCGTTAAGGTAACAAAAATATGAGAATTGATTGTGTAATGATTTAATTGAAATAATGACAAGTATGATTAATTATAGTTGTAATTAATATGATTAACTAAACCAAGGTTGTGTGTCCCCTTCAATGAGGTGTAATGTTAATGGGTGTTAATATGATATATTTCTAATGGAAGGTCCTTCAGATATGCAAATGATTTCTAAATGACTACCCAATATTTTCCAATAGTTGGGTAGTATTTCCTCTTAATGATTTTCCCAAATATAAAAGAGTTTCAATGAAGAGTAATCAGTTAATGCCAAATAAAACCCACTTATTCCTAAGCGATTCTATTAAACAAGGTTTAAAGCTTTGAGTCTTTGATATTTACTCCTACCAATTCTAACTCACTTTTCCAAGCAAAGAAAGAATTAATGGCATTTGTTAATATTTGCAACCACCAACAATAAATGAAGAATGAGAAGTAAATATATATCAACCAACCATTANTATATATATATATATATATATATATATATATATATATATATATATTCAATGTTAAATACCCAATAACATAACACCCATGTAGGGTCCACAACCTTAGTATTGAAAACTAGTCATTCATGCTTAAAGACAAAAAGATGAGAGTATTTAATGCCATGAATGCTTACAAAACACAAGAATCTTCACACTAAAACTTCCAAAAGAGAGGAATATTCAAAGGGTGTGTTGTAGCTCTAAAACCAGACAAGAATGACCCACCAAAACCCAAATAAATCTATTTATAGTGGGCTAGTTTCAGGTGCTTCGCCGCATTTGTTGATCTGCGGTCCGCATTGTTGATATGCGACCGCAGAGTTGCATCGCATTTCTGAGCTTGGCTTCTGGGGTTGGAGGTATGTGGTCCATTATGCGGCTCGCAAACACGTTATGCAATCGCATAATGGACCGTATTTTTGCTCTTGAATTTTGCCAAACTTTCTGTTGAATTGTGCGGTCTAGTTGTGCATTCTGCGCTCCGCATAGTGGATATGTGGTACCCTCCTGCTCATTATGCGATCGCATTTATCTCTTTTCCTCACTTTTTTTAGCTCTTTGATCTCTTTTCATGTTCTTGAGCGTTTAGGCCTCATGCACTGCAAAACATCAAAATTCCATAAGTATAAAAGGTAATTGCTCTTAAAAACAAGCTACAATCTAAGCAATTTGGTATTAAATGTGCCAAAATTTTCCGGCACATCAAGTACCAAGATTTGATCGTCGGACTCGAAATGGCATTAGACATGAAGATTTTACAAATGGAGATCTACGGTGATTCTAAGTTGATCATCAACCAACTGTTGGGGAGTTACGAGGTAAAAAGGGAAGAACTCTTGCCATACCACCAATATGCTTCTTGTTTACTCAAAAGATTCGACTAAGTGTTCTTAAACACTTGTACACGACGATGGCACTTGGAGAGAATGAGTCAACAAAGGTACATATGTGTCATCGATGGGTCATTCCTAGACTTCTTGATTTTCAAATCAACGAAAGTCATCATACGTCTGTTCGGGTGATTGAAGAAGAAGATTGAAGGCAACCATTGATAGAATACCTTGAACACGGAAAGTTACCCGAGGATCCGCGACAAAGAACAGACATCAAGCGAAGGGCACCACGATTCATCTTCTACAAGGGGACATTATTTCGCCGCTCCTTTGAAGGATTATTCTTGTGATGTCTTGACAAAGAAGAAGCCCGCCAAGCAATGGAGGAAGCACATTCTGGCTCATGTGGAGCACACCAATCTAGTCCAAATATCCATTTTTGCATCAAGAGGATGGGCTACTACTGGACGACAATGGTGAAGGATTGCATGGATTGTTTCAAAAGATGTCAAGCGTGTCAATTTCATGCCAACTACATCCACCAACCTCCAGAGCCTCTTCATCCAACTGTAGCTTCATGGACTTTCAATGCATGGGGACTTGACGTTGTTGGACCGCTTCCAAAGTCATCAAAGGGACAGATTTACATATTGACTGCTACAAACTACTTCTCTAGATGGGCCGAAGTTGTTCCACTCAAGGAGGTGAAAAAGGAGACTGTTGTCGATTTTATCAAGTAATATATAATTTTAGGTACGGCATACCAAGATACATAATCACTGATAATGGAACGCCATTTGACAACAAGCTCGTGAAGAGTCTGTGCGAGAATTTCGTCTTCAAGCAACATAAGTCTTCAATGTATAATGCACCCGCCAACGGCCATGTTGAAGCTTTTAACGAGACGCTTGGTATCCTTTTGAAGAAAGTTATTGCAAAGAACAAGAGAGACTGGCATGAGAAAATTGGTGAAGCTTTGTGGGCATACCGTACAACCTTCAGATGCTCCTAGATCAAGATATGAATTTCTCAGCAAGAGGGCACAAAGTTGGATTGCAAGTGTGGAAGACATCAAGAGCAACTTCATAATGTTATTGCAACCATTCTGAAGGGAATCCTGCTGTGAAATTTTCAGATGTTACAGGTGTCGGAGTTTTATTTCCAATGGTGCAAATGGCTCGTGATTCGAACACACCTAACTCGAGGTATCAATTTATCAACGAGAACTCACAGTGCTGTGAAGTCGAAACGGTAGACAAGAGCATCAGTTTCAAAAGTTTATTCCAGCTTGTCCTAATGGAATTTGGCCCTAAATTTTGGATATGTTGCAGTGTAGGAAGTTCTAACACTGCGAGATCAAACAGATTACAATTGGAGTGCTCCGATCTCGAGATATGGATCTTTTGGTGAGATTGCATAATGCTGCAAGTCTAAATGTTGAACATGTGTATCTATTTTTTTTTTATAGAAAGAAATATTGCGGCTAATCCTCAAGGAACTTGGCTGTGAATTTTCGATATGCTGCATCCCTTCGAGTTCTGTTTCTTTAGGAATAAGCGGTTGGTGATTTGATCGCACCTTCATCAAAGGATGAATATTTGTGCGGAGATTTTCCAAGTATTCGCTCGCCGAGGTTGGAAAGGACTGCTTCAAGTAGTGTCAATTTCGCCAAGCTGCAAGAATAAGATGCACCACATGCTCGCTTGCAAAGCAGAATACGCTCGCTCTAGCTCCAAGCCTCTTTCTTGCCAAGCCGCAAGGCTGAGATGCACCATGTTCTCGCTCACAGGTTGCAAAGTAGGGATATGTATCGTCAATCAAACTCGCTTAGGACTACTCTAAATGTCTCTCGTCGAGCCGCAAGAAGGGATTTACCAAGTTGCCGATGTACTCTCTTGAAAACTTACAAAAATAAGAAAAGATTTTGGATCCCTCGGTGCCAACAACATGATGTTTTTTGCGGATACGATGCGAGTAGCACGACGATTAGCTCGATTAATGGATACCGGTGCCATAGCACGACGTTTTTGTTTCTGCAGATATATCGGTGCCATAGCACGACGTTTCTGGTTCTGCGTATACGATGCCAGTAGCACAATGCTTCGATTCGGCATAATAGACATCGAGGCTGACAACGCGATCTTCCAAATAAACATGGGGAACATTGTGACATACATCTTAATTCATCATGGTGAATAGCAGTGTCGTATTCCTAGTCCTTCCAGTTTGGATGTTGAACGGAAGTCTCCAATAGCACAAGCGAAAGAGCGTTGCGAGTAGTGATATGCGACTCTTGGGTCGTTGTTCAAATCTACTCCCTCCGGTCCAAAATAAGTGATTTTTTACCTCTTGAGAAAAGATGTTGCAAAAGTAAAGAGTAAACTGACAGAGAGAGAATTTTACCTCTTGTTGAGACCATAAGTTCCTTAGGTGACCTACTGAATTCATGATGGACATAAGAACTAATGGGTTTTCTGAATAAGTTGTTTCCTTAAATAACTCAAAGTTTAAGACTTCAAGTTATTGCAGAGTCAGACTTAGAATCAAATTCTATTTCTTAAAGAAAAAAGAAACGGCAAACAAGAAAGCTGAAGGAGCATAAGGTTGGCATGGTGATAATTCTATGCGGCTTGAATTGAAAACTTTATTGATAAATGCGTCACGGCCCTATCTTGTGAGGACAAAATCAAATTTGTCTCTTATAACATTAGACCATGTGAATGTACTCACTGGTGATTATAGAAAATAGCTACCAAAAAAAAATACAAAATACAATGGACGGATAGAGTGTAGATTAATTTTACTTGGCACGTTCACTGGCTTCCAACACGAGATTGAGTCAAGGAAAAGTCCTTTCACATGATTATTGGCTCTACCGGTACTTCAAGTCTCATTTTACGGTTGATTAAGCCACCTTAACAAGCTTTGAAGTAGGGGGAATTTGTAGACATATAGAATTTATTGGGTCTAATCCATACAAAATTTGAATTAAATCCAATTGGGTTAAATAATTAATTTAGGCTTTACAAGTTAAATTAGTCCATTTTAATATTTTCAAGCCCAAGGTTCATTTCATCTTAAGGCCCAGACTCATGCCATGTGTCAAGTGACATGGCACATCCAGTCAAACTGCAACCCAAAAAGATGACGCCACGTGTTAAATGATGTGGCAATCCAAGTAAAAATGCAAGAACCAACCACAGGTCGCCAAGTGGCTAAAATGACATGAGCCAATTAGAATCAAACAAGAGAGTTCATGTGTAGCTGGAATGTCTATCATCTACAACTATAAACAGAGGGGTTACATAACTCTCAAGGACATTCAGAGTTGTAGAAAACACTCCACAACTGGTGAAGGCATTCACAAGAAGAGAGATCAAACATCAAGTGCAAAGTTCTTCTACAAAGGAGTGGTCAACGGAGTTCCTCCCGGAGATAAAGCCGTAACAACACCCTATAGAAAAATAATGGAACCAAAAAAATTGTTCAACACTTTCTGGCATATTGTCGATCATTGTGCCACAAAGTTATTCATCTTTGATTATTATTTTTATTTCTGATGGCCAAATAATCGGAACAAAAGCTGAAAAGTCAGTGCATGCAATATGAATACAACCCAAATACCAAATGAAGCAAAAAACATTGATAGATATCTAACCAATTAAAAGGAAACCAACAAAAGAACATCCAAAAAATAGGAAAACAATTGCAGCATAAACTGACCTCACTCGCATGTAGTCATGGGTCTTCGTTGGATTTCTCAGTTACTTTTATCTTCGACGTCAAATTTGATACTTTTCAAGTTGGCAATGGAGAATGAGGCTGAGAGATTTTGGAGTTCCTTTTGACAGAGAGATAACAATCATGTTGATTTTTGGAGCTTCGGTGGCAGAGCAAAGACGGTTGTAGAACCTATATGATAGAAACTCCTAGAAGAAAGAGAGTGTATCCAAGAGGGCTTAAACTTGCCTTAATTTACTAAAATCTTAAGGGCAATTACAGTAATAAAGGCAGAACCGATAGCAAATAGTAAAAAGTGGTACGGACTCGCCGAAATTCCAAAAATATCCCTTCGTTGTACCTGCAAACCTTCACTTATTATGTAGCTAAATAGTAGTGTCAAAACTATATGCACAATTAGGTCGCTTTTAAATAATCTCGTAAGAATTTAGTTGTTACTAAAAGCATGTTTGGATGGTTGTTACATATCATTTCATAATGTATCGTATTATATTGTACTGTATCGTTTGATGAACACAATGTTTGGATATATTGTATCGTTTGTCGTTGCTTCATGATATCACGCACCATCAATATGAAAATAAACTTACAATATTATTTAAAAAAAATGATACGGGATAAAATTATAATATAAAAAAGTAGGGTAAATGATAAAATAAAATTATTTAATGATAATGAAGGGTGATATGAGAGAAAGAGACAAGATAACGATGCGACCACACCAAATCGATCGTTACATAAAGTGGCACATTTTATTGTTACGTAACGACGGATTTAACGATACGATACAATAAATTTAAGTAACAATCAAAACAAACATCATATTTCAAGTAACAATACGATACAATACTATAGGTAACAACCATCCAAACAAGCTATAAGGAATAAGCTCTCGGCGTATGATAGAGTGAAAATACTATTATGCGCCGCCGCCACCAGAAAATACCGCGAGGACGGCCTCGGAGACCTGCGATTAGTGAGGAATTGCAGGAGATACCATTGAAGGGACCTATAAGAAAGTCTGTAGAGGAACTAGATGAGGTCATTACGACTGTAACAGGGAAAAACCCAACGGAACAGTATTCATCCCTAACTGCAAAGGGTTTTAAGACCCCTCCAACAATGGGGAGGAGCTCAAATTCAGTATAATCAATGCAAAATAAGATTGTCAATACCATAGTTGAAGGACCAAAGCAACCAGGAGGTGAAAAGGGGCCGGAAACATATGGTGCACAGAGAAAATTGGAGTTACCAATACAAACGACAGAAACGTCAAAATGGAAGAAACTTTTCGCTGAGAACAAGATGGCTACAAGAGGTGTGAATCTACAATTCATTGCTCCAAAAATTAATAATGGAGTCAAAGTCGCAAAACTAGATAAAGAGGTGGTTGAGCGAGCCACTGAGTGGTGGAAATTGGCATTAATTGTGTATGTAGTGGGTGGTATTCCTACTATAGCTGCTTTAGAAAGGTTTGTCACATTTCAATGGAATTTTACTGCTAAACCTACAGTATACCTGCATAATGATGGGTATTTTGTGGTCAAGTTTGTTCATATGGAGGATAGATATATTGTTCTTTACTCACGGCCTTACACGATGAATAGCAAACCAGTTATTGTTAAAATGTGGAATACTGATTTTGATTTCAATGATGAAGTATTGATGACCATCCCACTATGGATTCAATTCCCAAATCTACAGTTGAATTGTTGGGAGGATGACTCATTGAGCAGAATTGGAAACACATTGGGAGTTCTTTTGTACGCTGATGCTTGCACTTACAAAAGTAGAACATATTTTCTAGGATAGAATTTTTGTTGAGATGGACATCACAAGGCCACTTCCCAAACAGATCAATGAGGAAGATCCAAATGGGGGAATTTAGATAGGAAGTGTGGTATGATTGGATGCCTATGTATTGTTATAAGTGCTTGCAATTGGGCCATGTATGCCAAGAACCACATAAGGAAACTATGCCTAAACAACATAATGGGAGATATCAGAAGCCCAAACAATTTTGGAGGAAAATAGAACATGAGGAGGGGGGTGCAAAGAGATCATGGAATACTCAAGGCTTCTCCAAGTACATGGTGTGAAGCTTAAGGGGATTGAAACTATACAGCAACAAAGTTTCTGTAAAGGTCCAGATATTCAAACAGAGGAAGAAGGGTAGAAGACTATCAAGAAGAAGTTTGTCTCAAAAGGGGCCAAGACTGTGGAAAGGAACCCAGGGGTGAGTACATATAATGAGTTCAATACTAAATTCCAGCACCAGTGAATCATGCAGGCACGAGTGGTATGATAAGCAAGGAAAGTGATGCACGATACAAATGACCCTTTCATACCAAGATGAACATAGTAACATGGAATGTTAGAGGATTAAATAAAGTCTATAAACATAGAAAAATAAAGCAGTATATTTGGGAGAATAAATTAGTTTTGATAGCAATAATTGAGCATAAGGTGAAACACTTATGGCAAGAAAAATTATTCAAAAGATTACTAGGAATTGGATGTGGACTGATAACTATGTAGTAAGTAACTGAGGGAGACTATGACTGTGGGACCCTAGGATACTGGATTTTACTCTACACAACTTCTCAGCACAACTAATTGTTGGAAAGGTTCTTATCCACCAGTTAAACAAAGAGTTCTTGATATCAGCAATGTATGGACTTCATAATATTGACCATAGAAAGACTATGTAGGAAGAGATGACACACTTGTGTAATGTGTTAGATGGGTCTTGAATTGCCATGGGAGATTACAATGCTACACTAAGTTTTGAGGATAAATATAATGGCACCCAATTACGGAGGCAGAAATTAGGGACTTCTCAACTTTTTTGGCAAGACACGGGATTGAAAGAGCTTAATACAGTGGGCAGAGAATTCACCTAGACAAATAATCATGTACATAGCAGAATTGATGGATCTATAGTAAATGATGGACGGGTGATTGACATGACACAGTTAGAGGGTGTACATCATGACCCTTTCTTCTCTGATCATACTCCAATATGCTTATACTTTGAACAAGATCAACAACCACCTCCAAAACCTTTCAAATTCTTTAATAACCTAGAAGATCATAAGGCTTTTCCAAGCCTAGTTACGGAAACTTGGGAAGTTGACATGCAGATCCATGTTCTGCAAAGAATCTGGAAGAAGCTGAAGATGCTGAAATAAGGCTTGAAGAAGTTAAATGTTGAAGAGTACAGTAGGAAACCTAAGAAGACTCAAGCTACTAAAGTGAAACTACAGCAAATACAGAAAATGAGAACACCGGATCACTCAGAGGAATTAAAGAATTGAAAGCTAGTCTGGAGAAATAAGAGATGGTGGAGGAAAGTATCCTCAAGCAGAAGTCAAGAGTTCAGTGGTTAAAGCTAGGTGATTCTAACACAGATTTTTTCCATGCAAGCATCAAGAATAGGAATTCTCAAAATAAGATCACTAGGTTGCTCAATCAGATAGGAATATATGCTCACACTCAGAAGGAGGTGCAACAGGAGATAACTCAGTTCTACAAGCAACTTCTGGGATCATCAACAGATGGAATACCAGAACCTGAGGTATTGAAGAGGGAAAATGTGCTGACAAAAGGCCAACAGTTGAAACTAATAGCACATGTTTCAAAAGATTAGGTCTTCCAGACTTTGAAAAGTATAGATGACTCTAAAGCCCCGGGGTGTGATGGTTATAATGCATTATTCTTTAAGAAGGCATAGGATAGGGGAGGAGCTAGTAGAGGTTGTTCCAAGAGTTCTTCAAAATTATTGAGCTATATAAGCCTATTAATTACACTAGAGTGACTTTGATCACAAAGGTGAAAAACCCTTCAAAAGTATCTGAGTTCAGACCAATATCTTGTCGCACCACCATCTACAATGTTATATCTAAAATTATCACTAGCAGACTACAAGATGTAATGGATTACTTGGTGGATGATTGTTAGTCAACTTTTGTACCTGGTAAGGTGATATCAGATAATATTATACTAAGTCATGAACTGGTTAAAGGGTATAATGGAAAGTCTATCTCACTAATATGATGCATGAAGGTTGATATGAGGAAAGCCTATGACTCTTTGGAGTGGTGCTTTGTAGACCAGATACTAATACAGCTAAATTTCCCTGAGATATTCATTTAATGGATCATGAAGTGTGTAACAACAGTATCCTATTCTATACCCATTAATGGTAATCCTACAACCCATTCCCAGCAAAAAAAGGCTCAGACAAGGAGACCCTATGTCTCTTTTTTTATTTGTTCTTGCTATGGAATACTTTACAAGAGTGCTTAAAGGGCTGAAGGATAACAAGGATTTCAGATACCATCCAAAATGTGCAAAGTTGAACATTATGATCTTCTATTGTTTTGCGGAGGTGTGGCTTCAGTCAAAGCTTTGTATGCATGCTTCAAGATGTTCTCAAGGACTTCAGGTCTGGAGGCAAATGTGGATAAAAATTATGTGTATTTTGGTGGAGTCAATCAGACTCTACAACTTGAAATTCTTAACCATCTAGGATTCATAAAAGGTGAACTTCCTATAAGATATCTAGGGGTTCCTCTTAGCACAAATGGGTTGTCCATAATCCAATGCAAGCCTTTCATTGATAAGATTATAGGCAGAGTTACAAGTTGGACCTCAACACTGTTGTTTTATGCAGGGAGACTACAACTGATTAAAAGTGTGATCTTTTCAATACAGACATTATGGTCCCAAATTTTTACTTTACGAAAGAAGTTGATTCAAATGATTGAAAGTGTCTGCAAACGGTTTCTATGGACAGGTGAAGTGGAAGTCTCAAAATGGGCACTGATTTCTTGGGATAAGCTCTGTATTCCGAAAGTAGCTGGTGGTCTTAAAATTATAAATATTCAAGCCTAGAACAAGGCTGCAATATGCAAGTTACTATGAAATATATGCACCAAGAAGGACAGGCTATGGGTGAAGTGTATATATTGCTACTATGGGAAACGTACCACCTTGTGGATGAACCAACCTAAGCAAGCATCTTGGATTGTCCAGAAGATCCTAAAAGCACCAAAATACCTAGAAGAAGTTGGCATACAAGAGAGGGACTTTGATCAAAAAAGGAACTTCTCTATTCAAAATATGTACAGGAAGATTCGTGGAGAGTTCCAAAAGTGATCATAGAGAAGACTGATATCCAAAGGATGAAGTTTTTTCTTCTTTGAATCTAGGACTTGGGACATGATGTCCAAGTTCTTAGAAATAGTTGCGTTGTAAAGGATTTTGGTTTGTGAAATTAAAAAATTTACTTACCAAAAAAAGTGAATATTATTTATCACTCTATTTAAAGCTTTAATTAGTAAGCTAAAACAAATGGTAAAATTTGTTATAACATGTTATATTATATTGATGATAGTAAAAAAAAAATATTGCATTGTTAATGTATATAAATTAAATCCTTTTAATTCACATCTTAATTTGGATTGTACCCTTAGTATTGAGGTGAATTTGTGAGATCGACTTAAGATTTGTTAACATTGACCATTCTGCAAGGCAAAGAATTGCAAGAGAAGATAAAGGAAGAAGTATATAGCGAAGAATGCTTTTTAGAATAAAATATAAAAAACTCCATCAGGTCGTACAATAGGCGACCTACTTTAAATACTCTTTTTTTTTTTTGAAATTTTGATATGTTTTCAGAATAGCATAGATAAAACCAGATGCACAAATAAAATTTTGTTAAAAAAGTTTTAGAACTAATTTAATTTTAACCATCTCATTTATGATTAGTGTGTTAATTTGTAGCCATACAAATATTTATGCCTTATTTTAGATGACAACAACTTTCAAAAATAAAATCTTAAGACGGAAACTAATGTCTGGTCAAACACCGCAACATAAGCCTAAAACTCTTTAAACCAAAAGCATGGGAATTTGAAACTACTATTTTTGAATTAGAAGAATTAATTTTAACAATCGCTAACACCACCGCAATTAAATATAGCAATGGATATATAATATATGTATAATTCATGTATAATATGTATATAATCATATATAATCAATGTATTATTTACATACATCGATTAGAAAAGAGACAATAAATCTGGCCGACTATATGCGTAAAGGTCCTTTCAATTATAGGGCTAGAAAACGACCTTCAAGCAACGATAAAGTTGCTTCTGTATGATCTATATGTCACGGATTCAAGCCGAAGCAGCCACTAATATTTGCATTAAGGTAGGCTATCTACATTTACACCTATTGGAGTGCGGTTATTCCTCGAATCCTACTTGAACATGGGATCATTATGCACCAGACTGTCCCTTTTGTGCGTAAAAATTGCATGGAACGCCCTATTTGGTCGCCCCTTTTTAACTTATACTCGTTTATTTTTTCGTTTGCATCCATACCCATTTTTTTGTTAAAAACATTTTAAAAGACGATTTTTCCCTTCAGGACTATTGACAAAACTGTAGACTGCAGGACAAAACTTAAGCATGTTTTGGTACGAAATTTTAGCAAATGAATTAAATGACTTCAGCATGCATTAGAAAAAACTCATTACAAAATAGTCATGGTATCCGGGATCGGACATCGAAAGGGAAGGCGAGGTTTCAAAGTCTATTATGGAAGCGGGTACATATTGCAAGACAAAAACTTAAGCATGTTTAGTCTGAAGCTTTAACAAATGAACAAAAAAACTTCAGCATGTTTAGACTGAAGTTTCGGATAACACTCATGACAAAATTGTAGACTGTAGGACAAAACTTCAGCATGTTTTGGTGTGAAATTTTAGCAAATGAACTAAATAACTTCGGCATGCATTAGCAAAAACTCATTAAAAATTACATACTCCAAGACAAAAACTTAAGCATGTTTAGTCTGAAATTTTAGCAAATGAACTAAAAAACTTAAGCATGTTTACTATGAAGTTTTAGCAAATGAATATTTAGTCTGAAGTTTTAGCAAATTAACTAAATAACTTAAGCATATTTAGTCTAAAGTTTTAGCAAATGAACTAAATAACTAAAGCATGTTTAGTCTGAAGTTTTAGCAAATGAACTAAATAACTTTAGCATGCATTGGCAGAAACTCATTAGAAAATTACAAATTGCAAGACAAAAAGTTAAGCATGTTTAGTTTGAAGTTTTAGCAAATGAATTAAAAAGCTTAAGCATGTTTAGTCTGAAGTTTTTGCAAATGAACTAAATAACTTCAGCATGTTTCAACTGAAGTTTTAGCGAATGAACTAAATAACTTCAGCATGTTTAGACTGAAGTTTCGGATAAAACTCATGATGAAACTCTAGACTACGGGATACATAACTTTAGCATGCATTAGCATGAAGTTTTAGCTGCAATGTGAAACAACTTCATGCTATATTAGCATGAAGTTTTAGCTTCAACATGAAACAATTTCATGCTACATTAGCATGAAGTTTTAGCTTCAAGGTGAAATAACTTCATGCAAGTGTGATTCTGAAGATGAATCTGGACAAGTTTCTGATTTTTTTAATAAAGTTGTTGAGAGGAGAGGATGAATTTTTTTTTCACGAATGAGGTTGCAGATCACACGATTAATCTTTTGTCAGGGGTGTAATTATCATATTATTACTGTTTTTTTTGTCAGTTAGCTACCAAATCAATAATTTTTAAAACTAAGGTACAAATTAAAATGTGGCACAAATATAGGGTACAACTGCAAATGCCCCATTTTGTGCTTCCAATGGCCATAACAAAGAACCTCAAAAGGACCCAACACAAATTGAATCAAATTGGGCCCAGAAAGGAACTCCTCGTAAGCCCAAAACTCTAGCAACCCAAGGTTAGGTAAACAAGATCCTGACACGTGGAAAGATCTGGACCTTAAATATGGCGCCAATAACAGTAGGAAACAATATCACATGCCATTTCAACTCTGCGTCGGATTCTGAAACATGCGTCGTGGACCCTACATTTTCCCCTCAACAACACAACCGACTACCGATTCTCCCGGTTTACCATCAACTGGAATCCAACGCAAAACCGTAAATAAAAACCATATAAACAAATCACCCTCCATTATTACAACCTTTCATCCTTCAAATTTCACATTATTTTGATAAATATTGGTAGTAATTGTGAGATTTAAAAAATAAAAAAAAAACTTTTTGTTTAATTTCTCTCTCTCTGCGCACGGCTCTCTTTCGAGAGATCTTTTCGTTTGAGGCTGTTCGTAGAGAGAGTAAGAAGAAATTAAGAATTAATTGAAAAGAGAGATTTAATAATTCAAAAAAAAATGGGTATGGGATCTGGTAAATTGATGTTTGGTTTCGTTTTAGTATTTGTTCTCTCGATCATTGTGCCTGCTGTTCAGGGACAAGAAGGTTTTGCTCCGACACCGGCTCCGACCAGCGACGGTTAGTTTTTCTTTTTTGCTTTTAATGTGTGATTCATGATTTAGATATATATACCTAGGGGGTTCTAGGATTTGATTTGATAGATTCAACTTTTTATTGTTGATGTATGGAGTATTTTCTGAAATTTAGTGATTTAAAATATGGTGTTGAAAATATTGGGTTTAGTTGAACGCGTCTGATTATATGCTTAACCCGCCCATTGTTATTATATTAGTTCAAATATGGAAAAAAGATAGTTCGGTGCACAAAATTTCAGTCGTTCATGCAGAGTTTAGAGGAAGGACCACACCCCAAGGAATATGATATAAACAGTTTACCCGAATTTAATTATTAGTAGACGTGTGACATATAGGTTATACTAAGATAACTTTAGCGTTGCTACTAGACTTCCTTCAAACTAGTTCGAACATGATGTAGATTTATTTTGTATTTAGGATTCTATTTGATTGGTTCAACTTTTTACTATTAAACTTATTACATATTTGAATTATGGTTTAAAATGTAATATCGTCTTTTTAAAAGTTTAGTTAGTATTTTTCATGAATATATATTTATGTTCCGTGTAAAAAATGGTGAGTTTGGTTAAATGCATTGATTGCATACTCAATTTGTCAATTAATATATAATTCGAGTTAAAGATAATAGACTACTCTTTTTTTTTTTTTTGGTTTCCTATCCGGTGTCTGGTACCTGCATTGGAGCCAGATTATATTCGGATTTACGCTGCGTAGGGCCCCATTCAGGGAAAAATACTCCCTACCAAAAATTCTTTTATATCCGGGGCTCGAACCCGATAATAGACTACTCTTATGATTGATTCTTTATTTTAAGCTACCCTTTTGTTTGGTTCAAGATATAATGTGGGATCCATATATGGATGTTCTACACATGTATAGTGCTGATTGAGTTTGGTTGAAATGATATTTGAAGATGTATTGGCCAAGAAAATTGGCTTGTTGATTTTCCAGATCTCCAGTGCCAATATTCAGATCTATAACTTGTTTTGTTTTGTTTCCCACTCGATATTTTGGTACTTCTATTGGGGCTCGATTAAATTCGAATTTGCGCCGGAAGTCCCACATTGAGCGTTAAAGTGTTCTCTAATAGAGGCAACTCCATACCCAGGACTCAAACCCGAGACCTCTGGTTAAGGATAAAGGAATACTTACCACTCCACCACAACCCTTGTTGGTGATCTAACTTGTTTGGTCACACTTTTGAAAGACCAAAAGTACTTATTCAAAACTAAACACTTATTTAGAGATCTTAAGATGTCTGACCAAGCTTTTGATGAAAAAGATAAGTGTTTCTGAATAGTACTTTCTCCGTTCACTTTTTAATTATGCACTTTGTAGTTTTCACGTCCCTTGAGAAACAATGATTGATATGAGTATTTTACCACAATAATCCTATTAATTGATTCACTTGATTTGTTGTTAACTCTATTAGTTAATAATTGATACTTAGTCTCCATATTTGAATTATAGTAGCCAATATGAAGTTCCAAGGTTCAACATCAATTATTTATAGATGTCAACCCTTTACAACTCATCCATCTCTTTAGATTAAAAGCTATTCATCTCTCTGTTTTGAATCTTTAATGTTAATATTCTTTGAATCTTCAACCATTTTAAGTAAGTCATCTACTTCAATTTGTGGAAATTTTAAGTGTTTTCTTCTGTATATAACATCTTCGTCAATTTCTTAAATGTGATGCTCGCAAATGTTTTTGACTAACCGGAGAGTTAAAGAAAAAGCTTCTGGAAAAAAAATACTCCAAAGAAGTGAACAAAGAATAAGTGAAGTTTTGTGTTAACGAAGAAGAGGGTTAACGAAGAGGTCCGTGTCAATCCCAATATTAAGCATTGGTTAGCTAAAATTGACTATTAACTTTTTAAGAAGTCTTGTTAAATGAATTCATAGTAAAACAATAAAAAACAATTGTTTTTTCTTGATATACTAAAAGTAAAAAATGAAAATGTATTTTAAAAATATTAGACAACTACTCTCTCCATTCACATTTAGTTGTCCAATATTCTGCATATATATTTTCATTTTTTGCTTATCATTTTTAACATATCAAAGAAGATAATCTTTTCTCATGTTTTACCCATAATTTATTTACCAAGATTTCTTGAAAAGTTAGCGGTCAATTTTAACTAATAAATGCTCAATATTTGGATTGACACAAAACTCTACTTAAATTCATATTTTGTTCTCTTCTTTGAATATTTTCTTTTCTTCAAAAAGAAATTCTTTAACGATCCAATTAGTCAAAAAAAATTGCGAGCATCTTATTTAAGAAATGGACAAAGATGTGGAATATATATTGAAGTTTTCACAAATATCAAAGTAGAAGACTTACTTAAGATGATTGAAGATTCAAAGAATATTGAGTTGAAGATTAAGAAAAAGACGAAGAACAAACTTTTAAACTGAAGAGATGAATATATTGTAAAGTGGTGATATCTATAAAAAATTAATGTTGGAACTTCATATTAGCGATAATAATTACGTATGAGAACTGGTTGCAACTATTGACTAAGTATCAATTAGTAGGGTTATCACGGTAAAAATACTCATGTCAATTATTATTTCTTAAGGACATGAAAAGTCTAAAGTGGACAATTAAAAGTAAAGAGAGGGAGTAGCGTATATTTTCCAAATTTCTGTGTTAATACTTAGTTATAGGGGTGTACAAACCGAACCGGAAAATCGCATCAAACTGAAAAACCAAATCAAACCGATTAAAAAACCCAACTAGGTTTGGTTTGACTTGGTTTGGTATTGAGTAAAAAAATCCGAACCAAACCGACATATAAATATATAATTTTATATATATTTTTAAGGCTTTATATTGAATTTTCTTTAAAAAATATTGAAATATTTGAGATCCTCTCATTTGTTAACCTATAAAGCGTACATTAACGAAAATTATTGTCATACGACTAAGAAAATAACTATCATGTTTTACTAAAAAAATTCTCCTATTAGAATATTTTAATAGATCATATGTTTGTCAATTTTTTCAATATTAACAAAACATATATTAACTTATCAAAACTTTATCTATAATTTTAACAAAGTAAGATTGGAACTATATTCATGTAACAAAAAAACCTGAAAACCCGAAAAACCCGACAAAACTGAACCAATCCAAACCGATATAATTGGTTTAGTTTGGTTTTGATAAAAATCGAACTAATCCGGTGTACTTAGTTATCATACTCTACTTTATTGTTCTCTCCTCGTCAAACTTTATTTGTTCCAAAATGTTTCCTGCATTTATCACCCTTTTTTTTTTCTAACTTCTCCTTACCACTTCAATTAGTAGAGTGATAATCACGTGATACGTTATCGGAAAAAATAAAGGGTATTTTAGCTTAGGCAAAGACTATTAAATGCTATTGTTGTTACTGGTTTTTTTTTCATGGCTTCTTCGCTTCCATATTTTTTTATATACCGTTGTGATTATGATTTAAGTTGCGCAGACTCTTGGGACGGGATACGTCTCGGATACGGTCAACTGACTTCAGACACTTTTACCAGAGTCCATTGGCAAATTTGGGAGAATTTGAGATTTTCATTTCTCAAAATCAAAAATAAAACAGATTTAGAACAATGAAAGAATAATGTCCATCTTGAAGAATAAAAGATTGTGTTGTACAATATTCATGTAAGTTTTTCACTGAATATCTCTCAAAATTTACAATATTTTTATCGCTCTATTTTGTATAGCCGAATCCCCGCACCCGTATCCATATCAGGATCCGCACCCCTGAATCTTAAAATTTAGATTTTGCCGAATCCGATACTCGGATCCGTCCCCGTATTGGATACCCCCACCCGAGTCCAAGCAACTTAGATTATGATTACCTTGAGCCAAGGGTCTATTCGCAAATAGCCTTTC
Source organism: Nicotiana undulata (assembly GCA_005239495.1). Lineage (NCBI taxonomy): Eukaryota > Viridiplantae > Streptophyta > Magnoliopsida > Solanales > Solanaceae > Nicotiana > Nicotiana undulata. Next base: position 37,744 of record ML254569.1, on the reverse strand, counting down.
TACTTGCACAATATAGGATAAGGTCTGCGTACCCTCTACTCTCCTTAATCTCTACTTGTAAGATTATACTGGGTATGTTGTTGCAAAGACTTTTAAATGTCTTTCTTAACAAATGTGTAACTGCCTTGAGACATAAATCTGTGTTTTCTCGTAGAATTAGTAAGCATGAAAGTGAGCTGGTGAGGACATCACGGTTATTAAGAAAATGGAAAGCATGAAAGTGGTTTAATTGATTTTTTGGTAATTGTTATTGCAGGTACAACAATTGACCAGGGGATTGCATGTGTATTAATGTTGTTGGCTTTGGCAGTTACATATCTTGTTCATGCAGCTGATGTTCCTTTTTAATTAACTTCTAAAAAGCAATGGATTTATTGAAGATTATGCGCCTAGGTTATGGTCTTGTAATTTGAATTATACCTAGGGCACATGAAATTTAGTCATCTTTGTTTAGGATTCTGACTTTCACAAGCTATCTGTTTTGAGAATCCGACAATATTTTTGTATTCTTGGTTTAGCTACTCAGTCTTCTTCATATGGCACTCTTATATTATGGAGATGAAAGAGGAAATTAAGATGAGAATACAGTCAAACGTCTTTATAACGGTCTCATTTGTTCCAGATATTTTGGATGTTATAGCGTAGTGTTGTTGTTGAAAATATATATTATAAAGATTTGGTTCCGAAAAAGTTTGACTTTTATAGAGAGGTCTAATTGTACTATTCACAAAATTACTCTAGTTGTCCCGCTAAAGAACTGACCTTCAAAATATTTCCAGTTCTGATTTTATTGCAAAATAGGTGACTTCTTCATCAAGATCACCACAGTTCTTCAAAAAGTAGGTTTCTTCTTCATCCGGTTTCTGAAGCTTAAAATTATTACAGAAAATTAAAGATTAAATCATTTGAATTTTTTAAAAACTTTAAATTCAAATATTAATTTAGTAATTTATTTTATAAAATCTTAAAATTCTATTATTGAACCTTAGAATTGATTTGATGTTATTTGATTAAATTGGTGATTGGCGACTGTTTGTGGAAGTATTTGGACGCTTCGTGTCAGATTTGAGATTATTCGAAACAGATTTGGTTGATTTGATCGAAATTGAATTACAAATTTCAAGAACACTTTTTGAACAACGCAAAACATTATGCGAAGGTTAACTTCAAATGAACAATTTAACAGATAGAGCCATTGCAGAAAACATAAAATCATGATAATTTAATAGATTTTAATAAACAATCGAACTAGCACAAAATCAATGTCTAACAACGGTTGTTTGTCTGCGTGTATCACATGTTGTTTGTTTAATTTTTTTAATCTAACTACAGTTTGTAGTTTTTTTTTCTTCTTTTGAGTATATTGTGTTTAATTTTATCTCATGTTGTAGTTTTCTGCGTTTTAACTACCCATTATCAGCACATGTATTCGGTTGCAATTTTTATGACAACTGTTTGTCTTGACACGAAGTTTAAGAAGAAAAAAATTATAAAATCAATGATCCTAAACACATCATAATATTTGTGCAGCTATAAAAACTTCTCATGAGCAAAATGAAATGTTTAAGGTTAAATTATTTCTAAATATAAAAATTTGTCATTCTTTTTTAAACAAACTAATAAGGATAGTCTATCACATAAATTGGAACGAAGGGAGTAACTTGGCCAGTCAACCATCATGTTACTTCCAGTTGGAGAATTCCATTTTTTTTTTGTTGGTGTGTGTGGAGAATAACCAGAAAAATATTCAAGTTCTAAGGCTTTGGACTGCTTCACATATATGAGAGATGACTTAGTGCAGATACCAATGGTTAAAATGCTTACCCACTTAGAACCCATCCAACAGAATTTCAAAACCATTTAATCTTACAAACATAAGGCAAATCAAGTGTTTAACAGAGGGCTACAATTCAACCTTCCCCCTTGAGTTAATTATGCATAAGAAACACAATTTCTTAATACATCATAGATAAAAACCAAATACTTGTGTTTCAGCAACTAACCCATGGCATACTTTTGAGTCCAGCTCCGAGCAGTGGCTTCATACTTGCTTTTATCGGTCTTGTACATATGAGCAATCTCAGGCACCAAAGGATCATCAGGATTAGGGTCTGTTAGAAGAGAACAGATAGACAGCAACACCTGCAAGGAACATACACAAAATAATCAGATTCCTTGACATGCTAACTGCAATTTGATAGATCAATTTAAAGTAGCTGCAATTGAAACAAATCAAGCACGATTTGATCAATGTATTCCCTTCTTTTAGCTTTCTAGAGAACAAGTACAACTGATATAAGAGTTTAACTGGGAGCAACGACTTTGCTGTTGGTACTCAGTTTCTTATATTACACTCTCAACAAAAGGAAAATGTAACACACTCCATTGAGGTTGGTTGAATGGGAGGACTAGTTGATAAATAGCCATATACATGTAAAAGTCATACTGATCCAGAATACATTGACATTCTTAGATCATTCCATCCTGCTAGACAGAATCTTAGTCCTTGAATCTCTTGGGATGTAAATAAGCAAAGAAAGATCAAATGTCTCTGAAACTACATCAAGAAATGACCTTGGAAATTGTGAGTGCCGGGCTCCATTGTTCCTTCAAAATGTCGAGGCAAATGCTACCATTGCTGTTGATGTTTGGGTGAAAAACCTTTGTCCTAAAAGCTACCTGCACATAGTTTCATCTATAAGTTGTGAAGCTTTCGCAGGGTTAAAAGTGTAAAGAAAAAGGAAGGCATAGAAGCGAAACAGCCAAAACCTATGTAGTTTTAAAATGAATCTAAGAGCACACTAAGTCCACTTTTAAAAAATTACATGAACTCAATCCAATATAGGATTCTGGATGGAATAAAGCAAAACTGTTAACTAGGAAACAGACAAAAAGAATAGACTTTCAGTTCCCCCTCTAGTTAAGGGATCAACATAGTACTCACGAGGGGAATGTTCATGATGATATTATTAAAATGCATTTTCTGACTTGAGGAACTGAAAGCAATTGACCGAGTGATTTGTACACACCAATAGCAAAGAACATAGAGAATTCCAAGATCTCATAATATGGCTCAACGCAACTTCAACCAAAATGGAAATCTAAGTCATCCTTCTCATTCTTTTAGATGATAGTGGTATCCGAACCAGCTTGCAAACGTACTTTTCGACTGATTAACCAAGCAGCCAGCTACTAGCACACAAACACAGGTGCGAGGTAAACATGCCTACCAATGTTGGAGCAGATTGGCCCACATTGAGTGGTGCAGCTAGGATTTAAAGCTAGCATCTCCAAGTTCATACTCATGTGCCTCAAACACTCACCAATCTCCTTGGGCCAAATCCAAGTCATTCTTCTTAAACTTGCACATCATATTGTCATCGTCCTCCCCCAGTTCATGACTTCAGTGGATTCCACACAAGCAAAGCAGGAGCAAAGACAGCTAGAAAACCACTTGACTAATTGATTAAGCCAGCAAATCACGCTCTTTCTTGTCATTGCTCATTAATACAGGAACGCAGTGCATATTTCAGCAGCTTTTAAGAATATTATATCGAATCTATGCCTCAGAACTTCACCAAGTACTGGAGTGTAGATTCCCAAATAAGAAAACAAGACAACTCATAGGCAGCTGTTACCATCACTACCAAGTTAAAAAATGCAGATACTCAGAAAAAAGTTGAGCTTTCGTGATATTAATTGGCCGGTCTATAAGGTTTTAAAATCAATTAACTGAACTTTTATGGCATGACTAATACCTATAATTAGAGCTTAATGGAAAGCCCATTCACACAATAGTTTTGAATTGATATAGTGGAAGAAAGCAACTCTCTCCCTAGCAAATGAGCTCTAACATCTGTACTTGGCTTAAAATATTTTTGTGAACAAAGACATTTGAAACCAATTGATATATTATAATTGCAAGATTTAGAAATAGTACATCGATAAGCAAGCAAATGACTTATCAGGTGAGTCATCAAGAAATGTATGTAACGGCATGCCATAGATGGAATACCTTTGGAGGCTTAAATGGATAATCAGGTGGAAAATGAATGGTAACAAGAAACACTCCACCAGCATAAGGACTGTCAGATGGACCCATAAGTGTTGCTTGCCAGTGAAACATATCTTCAGCAACTGGGCCTGATACAAGAAACAGCAGAATGATCAGAGAACAATGTTCCACATGTAGATCTTAACAAGAATCACAAAGCTACTGCCCTAATAAAATAGCAAAAGAAGAAGCAGAAAGAATCAGATAACTTTCCAGATGCAAATAGCAAACACATCTCAAGAATAAACAGAGATGGCAGGCTGGTTCAGATGCACAATCCAACTTTACTTTATGCAGGTCTTTCAAAGTTTTGTATCATGTGCAATTTGGAACCTTATAATGTATCATTTAATCATCTTACTAATCACCAGAAAATCAATCATTTGGCCTTTTCTTATTTCTTGTTCCTCCTGCGTTTAGCTTTATTAGGAATGAAGTGAGCAAAGCTCCTTGGATATGTATTAAACTAAAAACACCAGGATATAACCTCCACAAATAACATCACTGAACCAAGAATGCCAGTATATGACCTCCACATATAAGAAGCTGCAATACTACCACAAAAGAAGGAAAAACAAACAAACTAGAAACATAAGAGTCTCTTCTAAACGCCACAACCTAATTCCTCATGATCCTTCAGAAGACTAAAGAATAATTTCTTCTATGAGGCTCGTTGAAATTTACTATTATCTTAAAAGCAACCAGAAACCTAGACGTCTTATCCTCCTCATACAAGAGGCATAGAGTCACAGACCACAGGAAGACATATTGACAGACTAAATGGAAAATTCTACATTTCAAGCAAACTTAGAGAACAATATGAGAACTCTTTCCTTCTCATTTCATCCCGTTCGTCTTTTTCCCTCATGGTTATTTTGCCCTTTTCTTTCTTGGGGGGGAGGAGGACTGTCTTTTCAACACACTCACATGAGCTGAATGATTAGCTCAAAAAGAAATTAATGAAACATCAAACTCTTTGTTGTCCATCGAATGAGACAACTTGAATGATGCTGTAATGGTACCATGTAACTAAGTTACCTGACATCATTGTGATCGCAACACAATGAAAACACATGGCAGTAATAAAAGAAACTAAGGCTACAAAAGAAGCCAAGAGGACAGGGAGGTACTTAATTACTCAAGCTGAATCATTAAATCTAGTTTAAATGAAAATATAACTAGCTCAAAGAGCTCAGTTCAGGCTCAAAGAGAAAAATGGAAAGTCCTAACATTTAACCCTAGTCTCTACCTATACCAAGAAGTTATCATCCTTTCCTTTTTGTACTCCTTTCAGTTGTAACTCTACCGTCTTCCGAATGACTCTTTTTCCCATTACGATAGGATCCCTTACTCTTCTCCCTCTACTCCTTTCCTTCTCTATCTTTGAAGTGAACGCTAAACTCTGATAGCCCCTTCAACTGTCTGCTCCTTCCAAATATCAGACCAAGCAAAATCATGGATACGGAAGCAAATGGCATGCTCACATTTCATCCCTACAAAAAACTTCATGAAAGAAATAATGGACCTAGCAGTTACCGTCGTTTTTCTTCTCTCAACACTGCAGGCCCAATCTTTTCTTTGCATTATGAAGTTATTCTTGAGTCTGAAGAGTTTAACCTGACTATATATACACTTACTTTTGTGCTTTTGCACTCTTTAGAAAGCACAGCATTTGATATTATTTCTTACATTTTTCTTCAAATAAAGATTCTTATTTAGTCAAATCTCTTCAGTGGAGTGGAGATATTTATTTCAAGATATTTCATATGCAGAACCGAATTTCAGAAGAAGCGTTCACATACCTACTACTATTCCCAGAAAAAAGGCTAAGACTAATCTTTAAGAGAAAAATTCTAGTTGTTTTAAATTTCCAGCTAGATTTCAAAGCCATTTCATTTTGATCTCTAAGAAGCACAAGATTGCTCCTTTCATCAAAACCTGTTCTCCCAGACAAGCCGAGTTCAGATAACCTGAGTTCTACCAGCCTATCTTTTGCAGACTAAGCAAATTTGAAGTGAACCAGGCTCACTGACCATTTTTCAATATTCACTATCCCCTCACCAAAACATGGATAATAGGAAAAGGTGAAAAGAAAAAACAACAGCAAAATTGTGCGAGCATGCCCCAAAAGAACAGCCTGAATTGTTCACACTTCCCACACCATAACTAAGGAATCATGTCGTCTGGAAACTAAAAAGGATAATCTTCAAAAAAACATCAGCTAATTTCATTTATTAATTCTTTTAACCTCACCCCACCCACGAGGAACAACAGACAGAAAAATATCTTATCCACACCAGTGGCAAGAAGAACAAACGAATGATATGTCCTTTGTGAAGAGTCCCACATTGGTGCTTTAAGGGATGGGTGGTATATTTAATATGGCTTGAACAATAATCACCTCTTAAGCTAGATTTTGGATTTAAGTTAGGCCCAAGGTCCATTTCTTTAATACCCTTTAAAAAATCACTTTAACCATAGTTACTTCTTTTTTCCTGAAGGCAGTTTTCGAACCAGCTTGTGCACTATTCCAATGGGCACCGGCTACTTCCAAGTTCCAACCAACACAGGTACTAGTTAACTCTGCCCGTGAAAGAAATCACCTAGTGCTTTTCCAAACCTAAGACCTCAGAATTCTCCTCCTGCTAGGCCACACCCATCCTTGTGCCACTTAACCATAGTTACTTAATACATCAATTTGTCACTATTGCTGCTTCTTTTGAAAGTTAAATTAACTTTTAGGAGCCAAAACTTGTACATCCAAGTTTTTTCATCAACAGTATTCTCACACAAGACTTACTCTCCAAAGCACCAACCAATTTCAAAAAAATAAGGAAAAAAAAATACCAAAAATTAAACATAAAAAGAAAAAAATTACAAAAGAAAATAAACGAACAGAAAGAGTTGGAGATAGTACCAGCGCTGCAAGAGGTAGGAGGATCTTTCTGGAGATCCTTGAGCTCTTTCAGAATTCGCTTGGATGCCATATCCGTTACCAAATCCCTAATTACAGAAATTAAATAAACAAAAAAAACCCTAAATCAGCTCGAGCTTTACGAACAGTTTACATGTACAATGATATATGCGTCTACAAATTTACAAATACTAGAATTGAGAGAGAGGAGAAGAGAAGAGAATTTGCTTTACCTCAGAGATCCTCCTACTCGATTTCTGCAAAAAAGGGAGAGTTCAAACAGTGAAATAAGAGACGGTTTTTATAGAAAGAAGACGAAAAATTTATGTAGCAGTGAACCGTTTCGTAAGTTTGCTGGGTAATTTAATCTACGACCCCCAATCTTTTGTAAATGTGACACTTTGATTCTTTATAATTAGTATAATATTTTGCGTCAATATATCAATAAAATCAGAGTGGCGCAGCGGAAGCGTGGTGGGCCCATAACCCACAGGTCCCAGGATCGAAACCTGGCTCTGATATGTGTATACAGAGGGCAAAAGGGTCCCTCCTCGACCGCTTGTTTTGCTCCTTTTTTTACTTCTTTTTCTATTTGAATCCTTATTTTTGTATTCTCGAAATTTTCTTATTGTTAGAATTTTATTACTATCTTTATTTCTTTTGTTCTGATTATCTTATTACCTTGTTGTTATTGAGTTTGTTGTTGTTTGTTCCCAAACAAAAATAAATACAACTCTATATGTTATACACCCTATTTGTAAGAAGGAAAAAAGTAGACCTAGATGGTGTTCGACTAAGCTTATAAGTTGGTCAAACTCGCTTATAAGTACCTATTGGATTTATCTACGCGCTTGGTATACACTCAAAGTCTTATAAGTACCTATTAGATTTATCAACACTTAGTTTTGGACCAATTAGTTTAGCTATATATATATATATATATATATATATATATATATATGCAATTTTGATACACTTTTTCGGCTACCAAATATAAATAGTTTTTGGCGGAGGCTAAAAGTGATAATACCTTATTTATTTTGGATCGGAGGAAGTATGTTATAACTCAACCCATCCAGCTCAGTACCATTAATTCATTTGCTTTCTTTTTCGTTATTTTTTAATCATGTGTAAAATCGGATAAGAGATTATTTTTGCGGTTCGAACTCGTAATTTCCTGATCAAGCGATAACAATTTTTACCGCTGTATAAAAGGTCTCTTTTGATCATGAAAAAGACCCTTTCCTGTCAATACATAAAAATCATGTAGTAAGTGAAATTGTAAAGAAAGAAATATTAAATTATTTTGAATGAGTTAATATTAACTGTGCCCAATTTAAAACTATCAAGGAAAGTATTCCTAGTTCAAACTTCCACCCCTTCAAGTTTCGACAGGTTGGACAGGATACACTTTTGGACTAAAATTTGACACCTCTGGACTTATATTTCTCAGACAATAAATTTCTTGTGGAAGAAAGTCAATTGTCCAAAAGATAGGAGACCTAAATGCAATTTAAACAAACTTCTGGGGTGGATTAGGGAATTCAGATAAAACACGGGGTAAATAGATCGGACATGTGATTCAGTTTTAAGACTTCACCTGTCCTCGTCGTCGTCTTCTTATTCTTCTTCTTCAGAAACCTCCTCTGTGAAAAAGAACCCGAATCGTTGACCCGATTTTGATCCAAAATCCAGATCCGAAAAAATGAACGACACAGATGTCTCAAAGCAGATCCAGCAAATGGTCCGATTCATCCGCCAGGAAGCTGAAGAAAAAGCCAATGAGATTTCCGTTTCTGCTGAAGAAGTAATCCTCTATTTATTATTATTATTCAATATCACATTTAATTGAATTTAATTATTTCTGTTTTTCGCAATTGTTCCAAGTCAGAGGTTGATCCAGAATTTAAATTCAGTAACTATGAATAGCGTTGCATTCACTAATATTTGTGATAATAAATGTATATATATATATATATACATTTCAAAATTCAAGTATATATAAAGTTCTAGTCTAAAAAGTTCACTTTTCGAAAAGTGAAAACTTTCTATTTTCTGCATCTAGCATTATTCTGAGCTAGAGGGATCCGGAATTTATAATTAGTTAGTACAAATAGCAGTGCAGTTACCAATTTTTAATTAATTTATATAGTTCGAGCGTAAAAGTTGTGAATGTATACTTTTCAGTTTCCACTTTCCATATGTATAGTTGTAGTTGAAAAGTTTTACTTATATATATATATATATATATATATATATATATATATATGGTTCAAGTCTAAATAGTTCACATTTCGAAAAGTTTCAAACTTTCTATTTTCTGCATCTAGCATTGTTCTGAATCTGAGGCGGATCCGAAATTTAAAAAAATCAGTTAGTACAAATAGCAGTGCAGTTACCAATTTTAAATTATTTATATAGTTTGAGTGTAAAAGTTGTAAATGTATGCTTTTCAAAAAGTTTCGACTTTCCATATATATAGTTGGAGTTGAAAAGTTTTAATTATATATATATATATATATATAGTTTAAGCTGAAAGTAGTGGTGCATCTAAACTCACTGACATAGAGCTGGATCTGCCTATGTTCGGAGATTTATATAGGTAATTAGAGAAATAACGTACAGTGGATGTGATTGTTTCTTAGGAATTCAACATCGAGAAGTTGCAGCTAGTGGAAGCGGAGAAGAAGAAGATCAGACAAGAGTTCGAACGCAAAGAAAAACAAGTGGATGTTCGCAAGAAGATGTAATTTTGCATATTTGTTTTGGTTTGTTTGGTGTTATAATTTTGTGTTTTAGGTGAAATTGGCTTGAAGAAACAATTATTCGATTTTATGTTTGGGAATTCATATTGCTCGTCAAATGCTTCGATTTGATTTCCTGTTGGCCATCAAATGCCATTGTGCTATAACTGTGAATAGAAGATATTCAGTAGTACTGTTATTGTAACAGCAATCAAAAGCCATTGTATTATAACTATAATGCTATCACTTGATTTTGGCTGAAAAAGATTGTTTTTTTTATAACCATAAAACGATAAAAATGATTGTTTTTATTTGGTGTCTTAGCTGTATGATGTTTGATTGCAGTTTGAAGATACCTTGTTCTTTTTGGTATATCCAAATTTCTGCTTGTTTTGCTCCATCCTAGGTCCGGAACATCATGGAAAAGCTTACTTTAAAAAAAAGAAAATAAAGCTTACTAATGGCATCTTCGGGGGTTTTTGTGCTTTGACATGTTCCACTGTTGTATTCTGCTACCATTAATACCTTTTTTTTAAAACTTCTTTCTTGCTAGTTAGAGTATAGTTCTATTTTGGAATAAGCCACATGGTTAAATTAGGTATGAAGTTGATTTCCTCACGATGTTCGTTTCCGTAGACTGTAGCAAGCTAGATCATGTTAAATTAGGTGTGAAGTTTAAGTTTAAATTGCAATTGATTTGCCAACATAACATCCTCTGTGGTTCAGCTTATCTAATTTGAATTCTATCAGCCTACATGGTCTTTAAAGCTTTTCAAAAATGTATTTCTCGCAGCGAGTACTCCATGCAACTCAATGCCTCTCGGATCAAAGTTCTTCAAGCTCAGGATGACTTGGTTAACACCATGAAGGAGGCAGCAGCAAAGGAGCTTTTACAAGTTAGCCATCATCACAACGAACTCGTAGAGATTATTCTTCCTCACCACCAAGAAAGTTATAAGAAGCTTCTGCATAATCTTATTGTTCAGGTATGGTGGACGTTAATCTACACCATTTTCTCCTCCTTTTTTTTTCTGGACTTCCCGAATTAAACTATGAGATCTTAGAAATTGAGCAGGAATACTTTATGGAAGGCATACTATTTAGAAAAAGACCAATGTAGTCATCTGTTGATGTGGTTATATGTATCATGATATCCGAACTCTTGGGACGCCAGATTAATTCTTGTTTGGTTTCTATGGCATCTCCTGTGCTCTATAAAGGAATGGCAACTTGAAAATTGTGAATCTCTCTTGCTTCAAGTTCAGACTGGATTTTGATATATTAAGTCTAAGACTAGTAGAGTCATGTTACAGTTTTAGATACCAAAAAATAATTGGATAGCGTGACAAGGAACTTTTACTGACCTTCAAGCTGGATCCTTTTAAAATTGAGGCTTCACTTAACAGAACCGAAAATTGTAGCACGCACTTTCATTGTAATATGAAGCTTGCGATTTCTTCTTTGCTAAAGCCAATATAACGACTAAGAACTAATTATTGTTTGTTATGTTGTTTGTGACCGTAGTTGGCTTGACTGCCCGTGGTGTCTGTATGGCTTATTGAACTTATTATTGCTTAGTCTTTAGGCATAATTCGAAACCATCTCTTTCTCTTGCAGAGTTTGCTCAGGCTTAAAGAGCCTTCTGTCCTGCTGCGTTGTCGGAAACATGACGTACACCTGGTTGAACATGTATTGGATGCAGCAAAGGAAGAGTATGCAGAGAAGGCAAATGTCCACGCACCTGAGATCATAGTTGACGACATCCACCTACCTCCGGCTCCATCACATCATAATATGCATGGTCCTTCTTGGTAAGCTGCTCTAGTTACAACCTTACTTTCGTGAGGAAACCTTAAAGTACAGCGCTTTGTGCTTAAACTAGGTCCTGTCTGTTGATTGGATTTTTTTCTTTCTCCTGCTTTCCTTGTTATTGCTTTTGTGAGAAATCAGCTCTTTGAAAAACCATGTAACTGCTCTTACTAATTTATCTCTATTTATCCCCACAGCTCTGGAGGAGTGGTGTTGGCTTCTCGAGATGGGAAAATTGTGTGTGAAAACACCCTTGATGCCAGATTGGAAGTTGTTTTCCGTAAAAAACTACCAGAGGTTCTTTCTTCTGCCCTTTCCTTCATTTTTGTCAGATTTCTGTGGTCTGGTCTTTGCCATTTTCTTTGATTCGCATTCCTCCAATGTACTTTAGACTCGTGATCTGTCGCTTGAGTTTTAGCTGTCTGTTGATCCCTTGTTATTTAAAATATCATTCAGATGAGTTACGAAGTGTCTTAAATGTTCATTGTTTGAATGGATATGCGTGTTAGATGTTTACTGTTGCTGATTAATGATTGATCTCTGTGGAGTAACTTTCTGCAGCTCAGTTCATTGACACTTTTTTACCTCTTATATGGTTAAAATTTGCAAAGTCATCTATTTATCATTTCTTTCTCTAAATTTTGTTATCTGGGTGGGAGAAGCAAGTCGGTTGTATCCTAATCATTGTTGAGACTAGACTCTTTCTGAAAACTTGAGTATCTATACGCCTGTAAGTTAATGAAGGCATACAGCCGGTTGAGCAGTTTAAGGTCACAAGAAAATCATGACTTGAGACTACAAATGTGTTGAGAACCGGCTAAAGAACTAGCTAGGATGGATTGAATGGACGTGGGTGGATGAAGCAAAGAAAATGAGTGAAGACAGAGAATACTACTTTCCAGTAAAATGAGTTGAATGTGCAGTCCTTAGTAGGGATGGAATGACAGCAAGTTCATTTTCTGCATTATTATTATCCTTGCTTAATTAATTGTTAATTTTAATTGCTGCTGTCCTGAATCTTGCAGATCCGCAAGTGTCTGTTCGGTCAGGTTACTGCTTGAGGGATTGAAGCCTTTCCTGTATTTGATCGTCGCTCTCTGGATTCTGATATTGGCGGATGATTGGATTCGTATCACAATTTCCTGTACTATTTCGTTTTCTCTGACAGACGTGTTTGCATTATTTAAGCTGTCTTGTTTGATTATTTCATTGGGGCATTGCAACAAACTCTTGTTAGTTGTAATGTTGGTTAGGTCTGAGCATTTTTTCATTGTAATGTTGTGCAATAAGTGTAAGTTGCTTGAACCTGAGTTGGTCGATTGAGACATTAAAATTATGTGAGTAATAGCTCTCTTTGTACTTAATGAATAAGCCAGCTACTGTTTGCTAAAAGATGAGGGGACCAAAAGAGTACTAAACCAATTTCATTGACAAACAATGCAAGTACAGGGAAAGGTTCTACTCCTTCCGGTCCACAATAAGTGACCAATTTACTTTTGGCATGCCCATTAAGAAAATACTAAATTCTATACAAAAATACTTAGTATGACTAAACTACCCTTAATTAAATATTTAATGTGAGGAGTAAGAAAACATTTTAGGGATATGTACATAAGGGTTATTTTTCCCTACTTCATTCCCGGGGTGAGGCGGGATTGGATAGAGTTGATCTTAGATGGCTTGCGGTTTATGTTGAGCCCACACTATCCTTGCTGTTTATCTTAGCCCCGGGCCTTAGATACTGGCTAATGGTATGGCATGTCATTTATCTTTTGATTTTTATGCTTCTGTTACTATTTCTACGGTTTCTGCTGAAGTTACTAATGAATTGTCTTTTCTTGTTTTTATTTCTGTCTTCCTGAGCCGAGGGTCTATTGGAAACAGCCTCTCTGCCTATCGGGGTAGGGGTAACGTCTGCGTACACATTACCCTCCCCAGGCCCCACTTTATGGGATTTTACTGGGTAGTTGTTGTTGTAGTACATAAGGGTTATTTTGTAAAAACAAATTGAATTCGAGTCACCCCAAGAGCAAGATGAGGAGTTCTTGGAGGGAAGGATGTCGAGGTTCTATTGGAAACAACCTCTCTACCCCGGGGTAGGGGTAAGGTTTGCATACACACTACCCTCCCAGACCCCACTAGTGGGATTATATTGGGTTGTTGTTGTTGTTGTAAATTGAATTCTTTCTTGATTATATAAATGGACACTTATTTTGGACCAAAATGAAAAAAGCGAATTGGTCACTTATTATGGACCAGAGGGAGTATATTAAATGAATCTTAGCATATAACCTACGGAGAAATAAAAAATGGCCAGATTTACAAGTGGTCATTCAAAAATAGCCACAGTTTCAAAAGTAATTGAAATCTAGCTACTTTTCATGTAAAGATAAATCTGAACGAAAATACTGTTCAAAATTTGGGAAAATACTCTAGTATAATGTACTGGAGTTCCAGCATAAGTATACTGGAACTCCAGTATAATATACTAGAGTTCCAGTATAATATACTGGACTTCCAGCATAATATACTGGAGTTCCAGTATAATATACCGGTCCACCATAATATGCTGGAAGTTGATAAACATGTGCTCGAATCTCTAGGATATTATGCTGGAACTTTCCGTGTGTTGGAGCCAACATTATATGATGGAAGTTCATAATCTCCAGTATATTATGCTGGACCGGTCCCTATTGCACCAAAATAGTGGCTATTTTTAATGACTTTGCAAACGCTTGCTATTTTTGAATGACCAGTCCGAAGCTGGCTAGCCCGTGCTATTTTTACTATAACCTAAGGTTTTAAAAAGTTTATTAGGATGGTCTAAAGTTTTAGAAGAAAACTACTTATAAAATTTCATGACCAAACTTAACTACCGCGTGATCTATGGGTCACTAATTTGAATTGTGGAAGCAACTATTAATTCTTGTATAAGGGTAGGCTATCTATATCACACCCCTTGGGGTGCGGTCTTTTTTTAAACCCTGTGTGAATGCGGGATGCTTTATACATCGGACTGCCTTTTAACCTAACATTTTAACAAGTTTATTGGGATGGTCTAAAGTTGTAGAAGAAACTTAACTACCTATAAAATTTTATGACCAAGCTTAACTAGTGTGTGATCTATGGGTTACTGATTCGAGTCGTGGAAGCAACTATTAATTCTTATATTAGGGAAGGTTATTCACATCACCTCCCTTGGAGTACAACCTTTTCCTAGATCCGGCGTGAATGCAAGATGCTTTATGCACCGAGCTGCCTTTTAAGCTAACATTTCAACAAGTTTATTGGGATGGTCTAAAGTTGTAGAAGGAACTTAACTACCTATAAAATATTATGACCAAAGTTTAGATCAACAAGTTTTAATAAAATATTATGACCAAAGTTTTGATCAACAAGTTTTAAGGCAAGATGTCGAATTCTTTCACGAGTATTAGAATCCACAAGGTGAAAGTATAATGAACAAACTTAATTCCAAATTTGAAACAAGAAGTTAGGTAAAAGTTTGGATTTTACTTGAATAAATTCCAACAATGAAGTAATTATTATGTGGCTAGAAAAGAGCATTTTCTTTATTCAAGTAAGAAAAATATGCAATTTGTCTATGCTTAATTTCTGTAACTAGCTAAACTTTCTAAAATAATACTACTTATTTATATTAATACTGAGTTGACACAAGTATCATTAAACATCGACCATTCACCATTTATATCGGTAATGTACGGATTAGTTTGCGCATTCCTCGATTAATTTTACGGGACAACCATTAATACAGGAGCGGATAATTTTGTCTAATAAAACTTAAACAGATGGGAAGAAATCACTAAATGTTTTTGTTTCTGCTAGGATTTGAACCTGAAACCCCGTGATTTTCAACTCATTTTATTAACCACTAGGTCATATCCTTGGATGCGACTCATTAAAAATCTACCAAACCTCGACTATTAATTACTATGAGCAATCCTAAGGCTTTATAAATTAGCGCATCTCTTGTTTTAAACTTTATGTAACTATAGTAAATTAGTATAGTTTGTTGTTTCATAACTTATACATATATTATTATCATGTCACTCAAAAAATAACTATAAATAATTATTTTAATGAAATGATGTTTTAAAAAGAAAAAGAAAAAGAATAAAGAAGGAAACCCCTGTTGTAAACCAGATATGATCCTCAGATTAAGAATTTATTTCTATTCAGAAGGCTTCTAGTCAAATTTAACCTAGAAAATCCTGTAATGAATTATAAGAAATACACATGACCTCACACTATAATAAAAATGGCCCAGTATTTTTAAGTTTTATCCGACCTAGCTCATATCGTACATATTTTAAAAGCATTAGCAAATTCAAAACGTGTGTTCTTACAACCATTGCTTCTAAAAGTTATGGGTAGAAATTGCACGGGGTGCCCTATTTGGTCGCCTCCATTTAACCTATACCCATATTTTTAAAATTATTTAACATATACCCTAATCTTTACAACTTCAGGCGCTGCCTTCCTGATACCTATGCAAAACTTCAGCTTATTTAATGTTGAAGTTCTTACAAATGAACTAAATAACTTCAGCACTTCTGTTGAAGTTTTTGAAAGAGCTTTATTGCAAAATTAAACTTCAGCTTATTTAGTGCTGAAGTTTTTGCAAATGAACTAAATAACTTCAGCATTTTCTGCTGAAATTTTTGAAAAAGCTTTATGACAAAACTAATTAATCCAGGACAAAACTTCAGCTTATTTAGTGCTGAAGTTTGTACAAAGAACTAAATAACTTCAGCATTTTTTGCTGAAGTTTTTGAAAAAGTTTTATGACAAAACTAATTAATCCAGGACAAAACTTCAGCTTATTTAGTGCTGAAGTTTTTACAAATGAACTAAATAACTTCAGCACTTCTGCTAATTTTTTTGAAAAAGCCTAGAATGCTGAAGTTTGTCTGATTGCTTTTGCTACTTCAGGCCTGTATGCCTGAAGTTTATGCGAAAAGTGGGTACGTTTGCAATTTTTTTGTAAAACGGGTATAAGTTAAAACGTGACCCAAAAGCGGGTATAGATGCAAAAGGGAGTTAAATATGTGTTCTCACAACCATTGCTTTCACTCTCTCTTCTTCTCACATCTTCTACATATGCTTCAAGGAGCCGTCCGCCATTGCTGTTTCTTACCCTGTGTCACCTAGTTGCAATGTAAGAAAATTAAAGAGTAAAAGTTCACCATTGAAGCCATTCAAAGCTATGCTTTCGAAAATAGAATTTTTTGAGTTTGTTAGTTGTTTGGATTGTGTGTTATCCCAATTGATTGAAAATATCAAAAGGAGTTCAAAATTTAAATTTGAAGTGATTTGGAGTAGATTTGAGCAAGAGTTGAGTTAAATTTTAGAAAAGACGCCAGGAAGAAGACGAAGTCAGTTTTTTGTATAATTATGTATAATATTGTATAATAATAGTGTATATGAGTGTATAAACACATCTTATAAACTATTATACACTATTATACACCTTTATACAAGCGTTTGTATATGAACTTCTTCCACGATTTTCAGTTGCAATTCTTGTTCAAAACCAGTCCAAATCTCTATTAAATGACTTCAAATTTTATATACAACCTCCTTATACTATTTCTAACAAGTCTAAATAACACCTCACTCCAAATTTCTCACAAAATCAAATTTGAAATTTAAACCCACATGTTTAAGCTTGTTAAAAATGTAATTTTCACCATCCAAATGAATTTGTTTTGTAGAACTAATATTTGAGTTACAGTTACCGACTCGAAAATTAACTTAAAAGGTTGAGCAATCTTTTTAAAAAATTAAATAGTAATTTCTAGAACATATTGGAGTTGGATGTTGAATCTTAGCCTACTATTTTTGGGCTAGTTGGTTGTAAATTGAAAAATGGGTTATAAAATTGAAAAGTAGGGAGCTCAATTGTTCTTATGTGAAATTTTTCCAAAAATAAATTATATGTATAAATATTATGTATTGACTCCCCTTAATTTCCTCGTATATTTGGTTAGGTTCCATTTGTATACTTGGTGGAATCTGGCATATCTTAACCAAACCCTTCGCATGGGCTCGACGCGCACTTGTATGGTCTGGAGAGGCTTACTTATCTTATAGTTTAGGGGCTTTATCCGTCTTTGGTTTCATCGCTTGTTGTTTGTCTGGTTCAATATACCGCTTATCCTAGTGAATTTTACGGATCTACTGGACCAGAAACTTCTCAAGCTCAAGCATTTACTTTTCTAGTTAGAGATCAACGTCTTGGGGAAAACGTGGGATCCGCTCAAGGACCTACCGGTTTAGGTAAATATCTAATGCGTTCCCCGACCAGAGAAGTCATTTTTGGAGGAGAAACTATGCGTTTTTTGGATCTGCGTGCTCCATAGTTAGAGCCTCTTTTATATATTCTGACACTCCTTAACGAAAATTTTAGCTTCGCCACTGAACACGACCCCTAAACTCACCTATTAAAAAGTAACGAGATTACCAATAATTAAGTGATAAATATGTATATATCTTGCATTCAAAAGTACCGTCTAAAATATCATGGGTAAGTAAGTTTTTTTTTTCGCCGGATATTTTGTTTAGGCACATGGACGACAAGTTGGAAAATTTAAAAATAAAAGAATTACAAAAGAGGTATATGCAACCATGAAGAAAGGGAAATGTGCATTGATTTTAGGATCCCTTATTGGTATTATTTTATTTTCCATCGATAATTGAAGATAAGTCAACGATATGGACATAATAATGCTTATAAAAAAAATAGAAAAATAATTTTTTTTTCTCTTTCCGAATCCATTGACTTAAAAAACAAGTAAATTAATTTTAAAAAGATATACTTCTCTTAAAATAAAATGAACGATAATAATTGTATCCTTCTCAAGAAAATATGATCAATTAATACTCAAAGCTATATTGTTTTTCTTTCTTTATTTCTTCCTTTTTTGGTGACTTTTCATGTGGAGTTTCCACATGCTTGATTTGTCACCACCAAAAGATATGGTAAAATGGAATGTTATCTCTTCACTCGAATTCGAATGAGCGATCCAAGTCGAGGTAATAGTTTCTATGGTAGGGCTAACGAGATTTCTTTTGCTTAAGGCTAGGCGTATAGATAGATTTTTGGATCTCGAGATTATTTTAATTTCTCTGGCTAGGAATAATACCCCCTTTTTGGCCTTTCTGAAGTGTGGCCCACACACGGCCAGGAGGAAAAGAAAAGGGGGGCGTGAGCCGCATGCGGGGTGACTCGCACGTACGGTTTTTAGGGGGATCTGATCGAAAAACCGACCGGCGCCCACCCGACTAGAGGGTCCGGATTTACCCGGTGAGCACAACTCTTGCTCGGGTAGGTGATGCCGTTTTCCGGCAACTTGCTAAATTCCACCATGCAGCGGCCATCGCCTTTCATGATCTAATTTTTTTTTTTATGGATAACTTAGTAGATAAGTTGATGCTAATTAAAGCATGTTGGTCTAATTTATTTATTAAAGCATTCAAGCTATTAACATCGACAAGATAAAGATTTTTTAAAAGATAATGCAGGATAAAGATTTTTTACAAAATCAGTATACTTATTAGATTATCATATCATCAATATTTATCCGTAATTATTTTGTAAGCGATTTGATTGTTTAAAATAGGTTGCAAAATAATGCTTCTATAAGTATAAACACTACTAAAACGGTGTAGATTCGTACACCAAAACCGACCGAAATCGGTCGGAAATTGATAAGAATCGATCGATTTTCGATCGCTTTTAATTAGTCGAAAAAATGATGGTCGCTAATGTGCACCGACCGAAATCGATCAGAAATTTCAATATTATTTTCAATATAATATACAAATAATATTTTTTTGACTATTATATATTATGAGAACGGGTATACAATATTATTTTCCCTTAAAAACTTACATGAACTATGTAATTCGCTAGAGTTAAATGATATTACATCTTCCGTCCCATTATATGTGATATTATTTGATTGAGCATGAAATTTAAATTTCTTTTTTTTTTTTAAACTTGAGGTCCGAAACAAGCTAGTAATAGATATTTATATACTATAAATTATCTCACTATCTCACTAAGAGTAAAAAAAAAATTAAAGTTAATTATTGCAAAATATCTAAAAGATGGAATAAAAAAAAGGTTTACTACATAATTAGGACAGAGAGCAATAAATAATTATAAATGATTGTAAAGCGATTAACCTCGAGTAAAAGATACACTTAAACACATGTCATATCCATATTATAAGAAGCTATTTAGTAATTAGTTTCCATAAATATGGGAGTATTATTTTATATATATCGATGTTTGGCTTGTGATATACACTTTGAAGCTCGACTAATCCGGCTTCACAACGTACAAAATCTGGAAGAAATTCAAAAATAGTCAGATTTATAAGTGGTCATTTAAAAATAGTCACAGTTTCAAAAGTCATCGAAATTTAGTCACTTTTCATGTAAAGATAAATTTGAACGAAAACCATGTTCTAACTCCGATAAAATACTCCAGCATAATATACTGGAGTTCCAGCAATGTATACTGGAACTCCAGTATATTACACTGGATCGGTATCTGTTGCAGCAAAACAATAGCTATTTTTCAATGACTTGAAAAACGTTGTCTATTTTTGAATGATCAGTCCGAAAACTTATTAACTCGTGCTATTTTGACGCAAAATCTATTAAAAGAAGAAGAGTCCATACTAGATTTTTTTTTTATTTTCAAACCCGAGACATTTAATTAAGAATTTGGGTAGAATCCTATAAATATAGAGAGTAATGTAAGGCTTGTGTTATATATCAGTCCTTAACGCACATTCCCCATATCTCTCTCTTTCTTTCTCTCTACCTTTATCTTTTTGTCATCAATTCCATACTCATTGGAAAAGTCTCTCTCTCCTCCTTTCTCCGCTTTTTCTCGGCCATCCTCTTTGTCTTCTTCATAAAAAGAAAACTCTTTCTCTACCAAATTTCTCGTCTGAAATATTGCAGAGAAAAATATTGTGTTCGACGTACAGATTTTCTTTCTTCAAACTCTACAATATTCAGGTTTTCTTCTCTCTCTCTATATATATATATGTACGTAATGTATAAACCATATACACGGGTGTATTACATTACAGAGAGATAAGGACGAACGTCATGTTAGTAGTTCCAGAAAAAAGCCAACATATCGGTTTTGTGCACAAATTTTAAAAAACTTGAAGGAAATGGGGGCAACTTCTGTTGGGTGTGTGTGTTTTGTTGGTTCGAGAGGGTAAAAGTGTATACAATAGGACCCGACCTTTTCTTATTCATCGGGTACGAGTAAGTATCCATGTTTTGAGTGGTTTTTAGTTTTTAAAGACTCACCACATTATTTTCGTGGAAAAGATGCAGAGCCATTTCTAGCTGGTTTCTAGGAAAATACAAAAGATATATTTTTTGCTTCCCTGAGAACAAGAAATAGTATAGTGTTTTTTCAGAATAATTTTGCAGGTTTTGAAGTGAATTTGCTTAGGAAGTCCAGTATACTGGAGTTCCATTATACTTATGCTGCAACTCCAGTATATTATGCTGGAGTATTTTTCGGAATTCGTTCAAATATATCTTTACATAAAAAACGGCTAAATTTTGATTACTTTAAAACTGCGGCTACTTTTGAATGACCACTTGTAAATCTGGCTATTTTTGAATTTCTCCATGTCTAGAGATTATATTTTAGATCCGCCTTTGCCAATAACGGATAGTTTTATATAAGATTTGTCTAGCATTACCAAATAAAGAAAAAGACAACACATATAATCTAATTTGGGTTCTAAAATATTTTGATGTGCAGACATTGAATAATGATATAGATTTTGCTGTTTCTCACTGGTTGATCTGGGGTTGTTTTCTTCAAGCTAAACAATGGCTTCAAATGCACCAATGAAATGTCCACCACCTATGAAAGCAACCTCAAATGGAGTATTCCAAGGGGATAATCCATTGGACTATGCACTTCCTCTTGCCATTGTACAAATATGCTTGGTGCTTGTACTTACTCGAGTCCTCGCCTATCTTCTTCGTCCTTTAAGACAACCCCGCGTCATTGCTGAGATTGTTGTAAGTCTGAATTTTTACACTATCAGTATATTTTAACGTGTCGTAGAAAGTAACGTCTTAGTTTTCAAGTTGTATTTATCCTTTATTACGGTATGTGATTTTTTTCTTCTCTCTTGAGCCGAGAGTATATTGGAAACAACTTCTCTACCTGCACTAGGTAGGGTAAGGTTACTATTCTCCCCATACCCCACATGTTGGCATTAAACTGAGTTTGTTATTGTTGTTGTTGTAATCTCACATTTTTTATGAGCGGTATAAAACAGTCAGTGCATAGAAGTTAAACTCTTCGCATTATATATATATATATAGTTTGAGTCAAAAGCAAGTGGACGTGTCCACACATTGCGTGCCATGTGCATCTATTAGCACCAGGGGCGGATCTAACTCCCGACCTACGGGTTCACATGAACCCAGTAGATTTTGTCCGAACAGTGCAAATGTGTATGAAATTTTTTGCTAAATATCTATAAATGTTTGAATATGAACCTAGTTCCTATTGAAAATTTACTCGAGGTCGTTGCAGAAATCCGTAAACATTAAATCCTGGATCCGTCTATGATTAGCACTAATCCAGACTTGTCTAAGCAAGAAGAGTAGGGAAAGCCAGAGAGAAAGATTAGACTTTGTGTGAGACCATATATCCAGATTGTAACTAAGTGCATCAAATTCATGAGGAGTTCAGGAAAATTAGTAGAGGAATTATTTTTACACAGACATATTATCTTATAGAAATGAAAAAAGGCAGTCCAGTGCACAAAGTATCCTGCATTCACGCAGGGTCAGGGAAGGGTTGCACTCCGAGGGGCGTAATGAAGAGAGTATACCCAATGCAAGCATTAGTGGATGATTCTCCAGCTCGATCGTATGACCTATATCCTAAGGGGTGTGATGAACGCAACCTACCCTAATCATTAGTGGCTGCTTTCACGACTCGAACTTGTGGCCTATATCCCAAGGGGTGTGATGAAGACAACCTATCCTAATCATTAGTGGCTGCTTTTCACGGCTCAAACTCGTGACCTATAGGCCACACGGAGACAACTTTAACTTACCGTTGCTCTAAGGCTCCCCTCGTCTTATAGAAATGAGAGGCATCAAATTGCTGTCTGAGTCTAATATCATCTAAGATTAAGGAAAAAAGGAGTCAAGTACAGAAGAAAGCAATCCTAGTTAAAGAACTTTTCAGTGAACCTATTAAGAGATGAATATAACTATTTTTAGTTGCATGATATTGATAAATATTACTCTAGTCATCAGCTCTAGAAGATTACTTGCTTCGAGCTCTTATTGGTCATGGGTTGGGAACGAGAACTGAAATCTATGAGATCGAATCTCCTTAGTAGCTCAATGGTAGAGTGGTCGGCTGTTAACCGATTGGTCGTAGGTTCGAATCCTACTTGGGGAGATTTGATTGATTCTGAATTAAAGAATTCAGAATAAAGGGGCTCACTTTGCTCGTTAAGAGTAGGTAACCCGTTCCGTGTCTTTGTTTCTATTGCAGGGAGGAGTTCTACTTGGTCCGTCTGCTCTTGGCCGGAACGAGAAGTATTTGCATGCAGTTTTTCCATCAAGGAGTCTCACAGTGTTAGATACCTTAGCCAACTTTGGCCTCCTCTTCTTTCTTTTCTTAGTTGGGCTCGAGTTAGATCCAAGGTCTCTTCGTCGTACAGGAAAGAAAGCTCTTAGTATAGCACTAGCTGGAATCAGTGTCCCTTTTGCATTAGGAATAGGGACATCCTTTGTTCTCAGAGGAACTATTGCTAAAGGAGTTAGTCAAGGACCTTTTCTAGTATTCATGGGAGTAGCCCTTTCCATTACAGCCTTCCCCGTCTTGGCTCGTATCCTAGCTGAACTCAAGCTTTTAACGACAGATGTTGGTCGAATGGCAATGTCTGCTTCAGCAGTTAACGACGTGGCTGCTTGGATTCTACTTGCTCTTGCTATTGCCCTTTCAGGTACCGGTCATTCGCCCCTTGTTTCACTATGGGTACTTATGTGTGGGACTGGATTTGTCCTGCTTTGCATATTCATCGGTCCACCTATATTCAAATGGATGGCTAAACGTTGCTCTCAGGGCGAGCCAGTGAATGAGTTATATATCTGTGGTACATTAGCAGCTGTTTTAGCTGCAGGATTTGTTACTGATACTATTGGTATTCATGCCTTATTTGGAGCGTTTGTGCTCGGAGTTCTTGTACCAAAGGAAGGGCCATTTTCTGGTGCTCTAGTGGAAAAAGTCGAGGATCTTGTCTCCGGTCTATTTCTTCCACTTTACTTCGTCTCCAGTGGATTAAAGACAAATGTAGCTACTATTCAAGGCGTACAATCGTGGGGTCTTCTTGTTCTAGTCATATTTACAGCATGTTTTGGGAAAATTGTCGGTACTATTGTGGTCTCTCTCTTGTGTAAGATGCCGGTTCAGGAGGCTATTACGCTTGGTTTCTTGATGAACACTAAAGGTTTGGTGGAGCTCATTGTCCTTAACATTGGAAAAGATAGAGGGGTATGTCAAATTTTGATCGCCTACACTTTTGTCTACCTTGAGTCAAGGGTCTATCGGAAACAACCTCTCTACCTTTATAGGGTAGGGGTAAGGTCTGCGTACACACTACCCTTCCCAGACCTCACTATGAGATTACACTGGGTTTGTTGTTACTATCGTTGTTGTTGAAACACTTTTGTCGATTTTGAATATAGTTACTGTTAGTCTTGAATTGTTTTTGAATGATCAATTTTGCAGGTATTGAATGATCAAACATTTGCGATCATGGTTTTGATGGCGCTCTTCACAACATTCATCACGACACCTATAGTTGTATCGGTATATAAGCCAGCTAAACTGGCTATAACCGAATACAAGAACAGAACGGTTGAGAGGAAAGACACGAGTAAACAACTCCGAATCTTGACCTGTTTCCATAGCACAAAGAACATTCCCACAATGATCAATCTCATCGAGGCTTCTCGTGGTACTGAGAAGAAAGAAGGACTCCGCGTCTATGCAATGCACCTTATGGAGCTTTCCGAAAGATCTTCAGCTATTCTAATGGTGCACAAGGCTAGAAAAAATGGACTTCCCTTTTGGAAAAAGGGAGAAGTTTCAGATTCTAATCAAATTGTTGTTGCTTTCGAGACTTTTGAGCAACTCAGTAAGGTCTCTATCCGTCCTACAACTGCTATCTCTCCTATGAATAGCATGCACGAGGACATCATCGCTAGTGCAGAGAGAAAAAGGGTCGCCATGATAATTCTCCCGTTCCATAAACATCAACGAATCGATGGACATTTGGAAACAACAAGAGCTGATCTTAGGCATGTAAATCGTAGAGTACTTCAGCATGCACCTTGTTCAGTTGGTATATTAGTAGACCGAGGACTAGGTGGTGCATCTCATGTATCCGCTAGTAATGTTGACTTTAAAGTAACCATCTTGTTCTTCGGAGGCTATGATGATCGCGAAGCTCTTGCTTATGGTACGCGTATAGCAGAGCACCCTGGCATTAACTTAGTCGTGGTTCGTTTTGTACTAGACCCTGAGATTGCTGGAAAAAGTGTTAAGTTAGATATGGAACAAACATATATTCCCGAAGCAAATTCCAAGGATGAAGAGTTACTTATCGACTTAAAACACAAAATTTCCAAGAATGGTTCAATCAAATATGAGGAGAAGACAGTCAAGGATGTTGCAGGTACTGTAGAATCGATTCGTTCATATAGTCGATGCAATCTGTTTCTTGTTGGAAGAATGTCTGAGGGTCAAGTAGTAGCAGCATTGGATAAAAAGAGTGATTGTCCAGAATTAGGGCCATTAGGTAACTTGTTAACTTGTCCAGAATTATCAACTACAGCATCAGTTTTGGTGGTGCAACAATATAGAACTGAGTTATCTCAAGATTCAATCAATTCATTGAAGGATGGAGAGTTAACAGAAGGCGATAACGATTCTAACTAAGAATAGTAGATAGGTTTAAGTCGTGCAGATAGTAAGTGAGAACACGGTTAATCCTCCTGACGGGAGGGAAGGACCGCACCCGAAGGTGGTGTGATAAAAGGAAAAAGAAGTATTCACAAGTTTGTACAGTAATAGATAACTAAGGGAATAGTAGATGTGTTCATTTCCCTTGTTTTACCTTTTGCATTTTTAGAGAGAAATTCAAAAATAGCCAAATATTCGAGTGGTCATTCAAAAATAGCCATAGTTTTAAAAGTAATCGAAATTTAGTCACTTTTCATGTAAAGATAAATCTTAATGAAAACACTGTTCAAAATCCGGAAAATATTCCAACATAATATACTGGAATTCCAACATAATATACTGGAATTCCAATATAATATACTGGAGTTCCAAAATAAGTATAATATTGGAGTTCCAGTATAATATACCGGTCCAGCATAATATGCTGGAAGTTCATACACAGGTGCTTCAATCTCCCGTATATTATGCTGGAACTTTTCGTGTTGCAGCAAAATAGTGGTTGTTTTTCAATGACGTTGCAAATACTAGCATTTTTAAATGACCGTCCGAAAATTGGTTAACCCGTGCTATTTTTATCATTTTTTTATGTTGTTAGGAAATTAAAGCTGCAGAATTTCCATGATTCTTTGGAGGATCAAAACTTTATCCATTATCTTTACACATACTTGGCAAAAATATCAAAGGATGCGTGTTGGATCCTCGAAAAATAATATATTTTTAGAGGATCGAACAAAAGTACGACAACAATTTTTGAAGAATATACGCAACATAGACTAATAATAGAGCCTTTGATGGCATGATACAATTCATACAAGAATAAACTGATCAAATATATCACATCTTATAACCAACTACTATGGTATCAACCGATTAAATAAATATTCTCTTTTTAATCAGATTGTTACTTGTTAGGTTTCAATAAACTCGACATAGAGGATTCATATAATGAATTAATTTGGAATTGAGACATAGTTAATTAGTTTGACCAGAAAATTTCATGAATACATAAATAGTTAAATACTAAATTATCATTAGATTCACGCTTATTTCTAGTTTTAGATGATAAATTATTTTAGATTTTATCTTATCTCTCAGCCTTAAATTAATAGAAGAGTTTTCTATATTTAACTTCTAATATGAACAATTTTCAACTTAACACAAAATAGATAGGCTACTATTTCCAAATAGCTTCGAAATTAATTAGCGTTTGATCATGAAATTTCGATTTTCACTTGAAGATAAATTTATAAATTTTTCGAAAATTTGAAAATCTCCAAAAATACTGTTTTTCAAAATTTTCACTTCAAAACACTCATAAAAATTCAAAAACAACCCCAAATTATATTCATGTTCAAACAAAACCCCAAATTTGTTGAATGTGATTTATGATCGTTAATACTCCACCTAACATACTAGGATGGAAGTTAGCAAATGTGATGTATGAGCTTACCTAAGACTCAAATAAGGCAGAATCAGTTTGCCGCGTGAGATGTTGTGTTGTTTTCTTCTCAGTGGTTGTTTTTAATTAAGTTAATCCTTATCTTAATTACACTGTATCGACAGATTATAATATGTATTTGTAAGACATATTCTTTACTTGTGGCCCTCCACATACTAGTAAAAGATAGAAAGGAGGTCAGTTTCATTGTACGTACCTGATGTCTGACGCATCACATCCTGGGGTTGAAGAAGGTCCCAAGGATTCGGTTGTTCGTTGTTGATTGTGGGTGGTCGTCAATTTTACAATGTTGATTGAAGCGTCTTCGCCTCCTCCGATGATCATTTGGATGGTACGAGTCGGGGTAGGGTGGTTTTGGTGGACCCTGATGATGTTCGCGTCCTCGAGCGAAATTTGCCCTTCCTCGATCGCTCAACAGTTCTTTCAAATGTCCCTGGCGAAGCATGTTCACGATCTCTTGCCTCAAGGCGATGCAGTCCTCAATTTTGTGCCCTAGTTCTTGATGGAATTCACAGAGGGCGTTTGACTTTCTGGTGTTTGGGTCGGACTTCATCTTTTGTGGCCACTTCACTTTCGGGCCGAGTTTCTCCAGGGCGTAGACTATTTCTGAAGGAGAAACACAGAATTGTGAGCAGATAGTAATAGAGGCATACCTCTTTCGTTTTGGTAAGTCCTTGTCTGTGGCCTGGATGGACCGTCGCCATGACATGGGGGATAATATGACAGTGGTTCAGACATATGGTTGGTGCCTTTCGCGGTTGGGGCGCAGGCCTGCGTGGTCTTTTCTGTTATCGTTTTTGCGGTCATTCCTCGACTCCATTTGGACTGAGGTCAACCATTAGGTAGGTCCGTTGAGGTCGTCCTGGTCAGCGCTTACCTCGGCACAGTAGGCGTTGTGTATCTCGTCCCAAGTGGTTGGGAGGTATTTCATGAGTCGGCTTAGCAATTTTCTGGTCTCCCTCGAACCACTCTTGATTAGCCCATTTTGGAAAGTGGCTACCGCCATCCCCTCCGATAAATTTAGAAGAGTCATTCTCACACGGTTGAACCGGGAAAGGAAGTCTCTTAGTCCTTCGTCGGGTGACTGTTTAATGGCGAATATGTCGTTCACCCTCGCCTCTGCTTTCTTAGACCCAACATGTGGTGACGAACTTGTCGGCCATCTCCTCGAATGTTTCTATGGAACGCGCAAGTAACTGTGAGTACCAAGTCAGCGCTCCACCGGTTAGGGTTTCACCAAACTTTTTCAGCAATATGGATGACACTTATTCTTTGGCGAGGTCGTGGCCTTTCACTGCTGTGACATAGTGGGTCACATGATCCTCAGGGTTCGTCGTGCCGTCATATATTTTCAAGTACGACGACATTTTGAAGGTTTTAGGTATGGCGTGTGGTGCAGCCTCATCACTGTATGGTTGCTCCATGAAACCGGCCGGCGTCGCGTTTTGGTAAAAGCTTTGGGGCACCCGGCATTTTGTCTACCCTTTCTTGGTGTTCCTTCATTTGGTTGCGGAGAATTTTATTCTCGTTCTCCATCTCCTCCATCTTCCTCAAAATGGATGTGAGGGTGTCGTTACCTGCATCATTAACGTTGTGAGTGATACCTGTTACACGAGGAGGGTTGTGCTGCTCATTTGTCGCTGGTGTGACGCAAACTCTCGCATCTTCACTGCTCGTCCTTAGGGTAGGTTCGCCGAGTATACTCATCAGCGTGCTCCTTAACCACGCTTCGAGTAGCTTTTTTACTGTTGGTGGTGCCTCTTCCGTTGTGGACGTAGAGGCCCCTTTTCCATGTGAGGTTGTGACGGTGCCATGAGGGAGGGGTGAACCACTCCGCCTGGGGGAAGCATTTGGTGTCACGTTCTCTTCGTCTGTTCCAACGACCTCATTGATGGTGTTTAGGAGGTTGGCAGTAAAACCGGCCATTGCTTTCATCCTTTCCTCTCCACTACTTTCCATGTTAGACGATGCACGCGGGAAAATACAATATTTTGTGTTGTGTTTTTTTTTAATATGGAAGAAACTAAAAATTTGGCTAGGAAGTCCCAACAGACGGCGCCAAATTGTTGACCAAAAAATTATAACCCTTGGTTAACTAATTAATAGGTTATTAAGAGAGGTCAATCCTAGTTAAAGCTAATAATTCTAGATCTGAGATGGATAACACGAACTGTAATATAGTTGAATGAAAATGCTGGCAATAAATGCGATTGGATGCAATAATATATAAAAAGATCAAGTATTAAATAACATTAATAAATGTAAATAGAGGGGAAAATTCACCCAATATTGAAAAGGGTGAAGGATTCTTTCCTCTAAAACAATGATTAATGACAAGAGTGTGAGAGAATATTGTGCACTTTCTTGAATATAATGGAAATGACAATAGATAATCCACAAAAAGGTTGAATCTCCACTAAAAGTAGTTCTTCGTATTTTCTCCGGGAGCTTATCCTTTTACAAGTGTTCTTCATATGGAATATTACATGCATTTTCTCTTCGTTCTCTCTATTTTTATGGGATATTCCCAAAGAACCCTAACAGGTCGTTTGGTATGAGGTATAAGAAGGTATAGTGCTGGTATAAAAATTTAATACCACCTTAATACTTTGTTTGGTTAGCAAACCAGGTATAAGTTATCCCAGGATTAAAATTAACACCGAGATAACTTATACCTTATAGAGGGTGGGGTAATTAGCACCGGTATAACTTATACATTCTTCTTACAAATTATGCAATTGTCATATTTAATACAACATACCAAACAATGGATAAAAATCAATCTTAACATAACTAATCCTAGTATAACTTATCCATCACAACTTATACGGGGTCTTTGGTTGGAATACAATTTATACTGGTATAAGTTATATTGAGATAAGTTATGCAGGGATTAATTCATGCTGATATTGTTGTTTATTCATTGTTTGGTATGTTGTATTAAGAATGAAAATTGCATAATTTCAAAGAAGAAAGTATAAGTTATACCGGTGCTAATTACCCCACCTTTTATAAGGTATAAATTATTTCAGTGTTAAAATTAACACCGGGATAACTTATACCTGGTTTGCTAACCAAACAAGGTATTAAGGTGGTATTAGATTTTTATACCACCCTTATACCTTCTTATACCTCATACCAAATGACCCCTACCAATATAACTTATCCCCGCATAAGTCGTACTCAAACCAAACGACCCCTAAAAGTACAAACAGAGAGAATATTCGGTAGAATATTCCCTCTGAAGATCCCAATACGAAACTAGTCGTTACTTCTAGTTCTACTACTCGACCTCGACCACGATGGTCGTTGAACTGTTCGATTCATGCGATTACTGGTCGACCACGACCACGCCACTCATAATGATCTGCGAGTTGCTTTCATCGTCTTTTTCTGCACGACGTAATCCTCAATATGATTTTGACCTATACACTGCGGATCATGCAACGTCATGTATTCACTGCGATTTATAAATTATATAACAAAAATAACATTTGTAGTTTATGATCGTTAATAGTCCACCTAACATACTAGGATGGAAGTCAGCAAATAAGGCAGAATCAGTTTGCCGCATGAGATGTTGTGTTGTTTTCTTCTCATTGGGTGTTTATAATTAAGTTAATCCTTATCTTAATTACACTGTATCAACAGATAATAATATGTATTTATAAGACATATTCTTTACTTGTGGCCCTCCACATACTAATAAAAGATAGAAAGGAGGTCATTTTCATTGTATGCGACAAACGTAATGTCGAAGCGGAGCTAGCCTATTATGTGTGGGTTTAACTGACTTAATTATTATTGTTTAATAATATATATTTATTATAAAGTTTATTTAAATATATATAAATATTTAATTACGAATCAAATAAGTAAGACGATCTAGGAATTTCACGAAACATTCGAAACTCATAAGCTTCAAATTTTGATTGCAGGCTCCGAGTAATGCAATCTAACAGACAATGTCTAGTAAGAAAAGAAAAGGAATAAAGTGTTTAAATAATATTAATAAACAATAATAATGAAATGTTGAGACTTGGGAATTTAAGATTGGAAACGTGCGTCATAGCAAAAGAATAATCAGATGGAATATTCTTGAAAATCCATTATTCTATTCACAAAGTGTGGAAACACAAAGAAAATGAATACATAAATAAAGACGCACATAAAACTTTCAATTATCAACATAGAATTGGAAAAAGCTAGATAAAATTATACACAAAATTAAATAGACTAGACAAAATCAAATATTCAGAAATAAAAAACTACGATAATATCTACTACAATAACGTAAAATAATAATTTTATACTATTAATGTGATGTTATGAGTTATAACATGTTTTTTACCATATGACCAAGAATGACTTGCATATGATGTTCATCAACTTAGAAAAGGCGAACGATAAAGTTCTGAGGGAGGTTTTGTGGAGATGTTTGGAGGCTAGAGGCTGATTAAGGACATGTATGATGGAGTAAAGACCCGAGTGAGGACGGTGGGTGGGGAATCGGACCATTTCTGATATGATGGGGTTGCATCAGGGGTCGATACTCAGCCTTTTTTTATTTGCTCTGGTGATGGACGTACTGACACGCCACATCCAAAGGGAGGTGTCGTAGTGCATGCTATTTGCAGATGGTATTGTACTGATTGATGAGACGCGAGACGGTGTGAACGCGCGATTAGAGGTATGAAGGCAGACCCTGGAATCAAAAGGTTTCAAGTTGAGTAGGACTAAGACAAAATACTTGGAGTGTAAGTTCCAATGGCGAGACTCAAGGAGGGGAAGGGGAGGTGGGGTTGGACATTGCAGGTCATCCCTAGGAGATGGACTTTTAAGTACCTTGGGTCTATTATTGTTGACCTTAGTGTCTTGTTGTTTTTATTCTGCTTTTATATGGCTTTTTTGGTGCTGTCCCTTCTTGTCTATATTTTCATTAATGTGGTGCTTATACTTTCCTGAGCCGGGAGTCTATAGGAAACAACCTCTCTATCCTCACAAGGTAGGAGTAAGGTATGTGTACACACTGCCCTCCGACCTCCCCATATCCCACTGTGTGAAATATTATTGGGTATGTTGTTGTTGTAGTAGTTATCTATTCTTAGGGGTGGCAAATGGGCGGGTTGAGCTGAATTTGGACTGGGTCAAGATGGGCTAAACAATGGGTCATAGCCCAACCCACCAAACTTGACCCATATTTTAGAACCATGTTCATCCTGCAAAAAAAAAACCTTTTACCTTAAAAGTTGTAAGTTGAAAAATATTTTGCGAGAGGGGTTTGGGTTGGTGCATAAAAATGAAAAAACAAAAAACTGAAAATTGAGACTACAAAAAAAAGTATAAAAAAAATATTGACGAGATTTGCGGGGAGTGGGTTGGTGGTGGTAGGGGTTAAGGGTGGGTGGGTCGTGTAGAACAACAAAAAGAAAAACAGAAAATTGAAAATACAAAAAAAGAAAAAGCAAAATTTAGGCAACTAAGTAAATTTTTAGATATATTCGGTTGAGATCCCTTTATTTTGGGTGAGTTTCATGGGTTGTATTTGAGCTGTTTAATGAGTTAGAATAAACTATAAAAAAATAATGAGTTAACTTGGGCTCAACCTAAATAAACCCATGAGCTAAAATATTTGTAGTCCAACCCATTAATCTCTAAAAGAATTAGACAGGTGAAATGGGTCTGAGCTCAAATTGCCACCCCTATCTGGTCTCCGTTGCATCATGCCTGTAAAGTATATCATAAGTTCTTCTTTTCCAGTAATATGCACCTAAGATCGAAACTAAAAAAGAAACAAATGCAAAAATAATCTCGTTAATTTTGAAATAAAGAGCTATGGATTAGTTCTTTTGCCTAAACTATTTGATTACTGTGTTTCAATCATGTATTGATTTGGGTAATTTTCACGCACCTAATGGTGTTGCATAAAATTATATAGTATATGTGTGTGACCAAAAATAATATGTATCGAGTGACACAGTCGATATATGCATAAATTAAGTCAAACACCACCGTTATCCGAAAAAGAAAGTATGGGCATGGTAAAAAATGCTGTAAACGTGCCAACATTGGGTGGTCTATAGCTAAAGGAACAAAAGAATAAAGTCTAAACTCAAGCAGCGGCGGATTCAGAATTTTCATTAAGGAATGTCAAAATATAAATAATTAGATACATCAAAAAGTTAAGGGGAGTCAACGTATAGTAAATAAACATAAAATAATAATAAATTATCTAGTAAAATATTGTAATTTTTCGCGAAGGCCCCTTGCTTCAATGTGGCTCCGCCATTAAACTCAAGCGTTCGTCCTTTTTTTTTTGTCTGAATATGAAAAAAAAAAAGAAAAAAATAAAAATAAAGGCACAATATAATCTTTGGTGCGCAACGGATTTTTCTTATCCAGATTTTGACAGACCAATTAAGCATCACTTTTTTTCTAAAATATCTCCTTTTC
The DNA here is from genome assembly GCA_005239495.1 of Nicotiana undulata. Lineage (NCBI taxonomy): Eukaryota > Viridiplantae > Streptophyta > Magnoliopsida > Solanales > Solanaceae > Nicotiana > Nicotiana undulata. Next base: position 4,243 of record ML254569.1, on the reverse strand, counting down.
CATGTTCTCCAACCCCCTTTTTGTTCTAAAAAGATGCCATTTTTTAAAATTTCCTACATAAAGATTAGGAAAAGGATGGTTCTTTGAATATTTTCCTGGCATATTCTTTCTTCCTTTTCTTTCCAATAATTTATTAATTTTTCTTTTTAACCATTCATATCCAAAGCCCCTTGCTTGAGTCCCCGACTAATCTGATTTATATTATTGTATACAGTTAAAATTAGGCTCGCTCGATTTTGTATATCGAAACCAGGGTGGTAGGCTGAGGATCAATCCCGTGTTATATTAGACCGAGACATGAAAGTGTAGTATCAAGCTCGGGATTCAAAGTACGAATCGAGATCGAGACCACCCAGGGTCGAGGCCAAACGGAATTGACATCGAGCGAGACCGAAGAAATCCTATTAACGAAAAGCCGAGATATCCGTGATCGGGCAAGGATCGTTGTTTGCACAAAAAATTGATTAAGCTTTTTGCTAAACCAATTGAAAACGAAATAGAGAGTAAATCTTAAACAAACATAATTAACTCTAGATCAAAGTGTATTGAATATGAACATCAAATAGATTCGAGTTTGTCTAACTCTCCTGACAATTACAAAAAGGCCTAGCATGAATGACAGGCTTACATTTTTGATACGTTGTTCCATGCTCTCGTATATGAAAGAAAGAAAGTGGGATGTCTCTCTGAAGTTGTTAGATTGATTGTTCCTGAACCAGTTGAGAAGGCCCTTCTCTCTCTTGCCTTGGATCCCCCTCTCTGTTGAGCGTGTTCCCTTATTTATATTCCCATGTTTTCGTTTATTCAGTGGTCTTTAACCGACGGACCCTTCGATGGTTATGTCCTTTCCCCCATTCTTCACGGCGGGCGTTTAGCCGTGCAAACCCATCGTTGGTTTGATCTCAGGTATGACTGAATTGGCTGACGGGGTCGTATTCTGCAAGTCGTGACCACGGTTTGGTCGACCTTTCATTGTGTCCTTCAATATTGGCCTTATAGACATATTTTGACCTATACAGTTATTCCCTCCGCCCGTTGGGGTCACCTTCGGGCGAGCGCGGTGGGCGGACCTTATCATTACGAACGTCGAAATTTGAGCATTCAGCCGTCTTTGGATGGGTACGTCAAGTGGATCTCATCGCTCTCTAAGTCGAGGCCAATTTTGGGCGTGGGCGCGCATTCCTCAATGAGGAGAATATGTGACGTTTCGAGGGAACGTGTCAGACCTGTATTTCAGTTGAAGTGACATTAATTCGTCAGGTGTCATTATAACGCATGTTTATGTGGTGAGCGTCGCACCGTTTCTTGTGCCTATTCCGTCGCTTTTTGAAAAGGGTAGTGCTTCATTTTTGGTTAACTGGTGCTTTTGTACCTATAAGTAGGGGACTTTTGTCTCTATATGGCACTATCCAAATCGTGTTTAAGCAGAATCCTTTGAAATCGCCGGTTATTTCTCGTTCGTTCATACTTTCCAAGAGTGCAAACAACTTTTGTGAATCCTTTTCCTATATTCCCGACTTCAGCTCTGATTTACAATGGCTAGTTCTTCTTCGAATCCTAACCAAGCTGTCAATCCTCTGATACCGGAGAATGTTACCCCCTCTCTTGACAAGGAGACAAGTTTGGTGGAAGACGAAAGTTTTCCGACGGCGGATGAGGTGGTGCCCTGTTCGGGGAAAAGCCTGCGCTAGCACTCTCGGTGATGGATCCGGCAGCACCTTCTGCCTTTAAAATTAAGTGGGGGATCTCGGAGCATGTTGGACTTATCCCGGCGGGAGGTGATATAATTCACTTACATCGCCCAGGGTATTGCGCTTTCTACGCATACCCTTTCGTCATTGGGTACACACTCCCTCTTCATTGGTTGTAGACTTTTGTCATTTTTATGAGGTGTGTCCGGCCCAACTTACCTTGTACATATACAAGCTTTTCATGATGCTGACCAAATATGTTGAACTGGCCGGCCGTGATGTTTCTCTCTATCACATGATGCACCTCTTCGCCCCCCATTTCCAGAGGGGGACTATGTTGCACCTCTCCAGCATTTTTGCATAACAACGATATTAATTTATCGTACTCCATTGTAAGTGGCAATTTAACATGACATTGAGCAGGTAAACTGTAGCTCACAGAGTTATTCTCCATCACAACATCACCCCTCCAATATAATGAAACTCTCATTCTACGCTCTTCAGACATAATGAAAAAATGCTGGAGAATTTAACATTGAAATTAAACATTGATTAAGAGTTTGAATTTTTTTTGAATGAAATACACTGAAATTGTGACCTCTTTATATAGAAAGGAATTTTTTTATTATATATAGAGCGCCCATATACCTGGCGCTATACAGTGATGAATTATTGAAGGTTATATAGCGCCAGGTATATGGACGCTATACCCTGACATGTATCAGCATTATGTATAACGCTCAAATACTGGGCGCTATATATTAACGGTGTTAATGTATAGCGCCCAATACTTGGACGTTATACATAGTATGGTTCCTTTTTTTCCACTTATTTTCGTTTTTTTTGTTTATATTTCTAATATTTTGGTTTCCAACTCTATCACTAGAGAATAAGACACGTGCAAATTAATTGTGTACATGAACCATATCGGCATTAACTGAACCATGCATTCCAACAGCAAAATTAGACTTGATCATAATATCCTGAACAAAAATGGTAAGTTTTGATTGTTACTTTTGCTCTCTTCTCAAACAAGGAATACCGACATGAATTGATGAATCAATGCATTTAACTCGTCCAGCTGAAAATCGAGTGATTAAATAATCGAACCAAAAGTTGTAATTACGAAGATAATTGTGTATGTATATAACATAACATTCATCACTAGGTTATAAGTTGATGAATCAATTTACAAGTGTATAAATCCCTAAAATCACCCGACTTTGTGTTACTAGTGCTTCATATATATATATATATAAAAGAAAATGAAGCGTTAGGAACA